>JARBEQ010254860.1:0-10877 GCA_030265355.1 Tritonia tetraquetra
GGAATTACATTTTTCATTCTTTTAAGTCCAACCCTTGTTCTTTCAAGCACAAGCTCTTTTTCTATCTATCTCTATCCGGGGTCTAAATAGATAGTATGATACACCTAGAGTAATCTACATCGCCTTATACCGACCGCCCTATACGTACCCCATACCGACCGTGTTAAAAAGCCTTCTACCGACCACTTATAAATTCATCTAAAATTACATTTTTCATTCTTTTAAGCCATCCCTTGTTCTTTCAAGCACAAGCTCTTTTTTCTATCTATCTCTATCTAGGGTCTAAATGACCAGAGGCCAGAGGTAGGATATTATGTTCTTTACAGTATTTTACTCAAATGACTTGGCCATTAATATTCTATTTTATTTTCATTAACTTTAAATTGATTAGTTTCAATATTCAGACTTCATTTTGAGACCAATTACGCTCAAAATCACATAATATGGTTCCCACGTGAAGCGGTCGGTATGGGGTATAGAGGTGGTCGGTATGACGTATACTTGGAACCGACCGGTCGGTAAGGGGTATGACCATGACTCTATCAAACAAACTCTTTTTTGGCAAAAGAAATGATAGAGACATTTTGGCACACTACCCTCTAACGACCACTTTGATAAACTGATTCATGTCAGAATTTTGCGACATCGTTCGTATTTTCGTCATTTTTCCCCGAACATTCTATAGACTTCCGGGGACAAGCCTTTGGTGGTTGGTAAGGGGTAGAGTAGAGTGACTGTGACTCTAGATGGTCTCTAGTGTTTTGATAAAAAAAAGCAAAAAACTAAAAATATTCATTAGAAATTAGAGAGAGGTGACCTCCTAAGACTAAGAGGTCAATTTTACCCATGACATCAGCCAATTTTGAGCATACAGACGTGTTAAAAAAATCTCAAAAGACCGTATCGGCAATCTGAATCATCCAACTTTTCATTGAAAGTGAAAGTAATGAAAGGCCGTAACAGACAGCTCTGTAACTGTAAGTCTCCGAGCTGTTTACGCAGTTGTGGGTACTATTCTATCTACCCTTTGGTCCATAATTTCCAGCAGCCCCCTCCTACCTAATTAATGATAATGAGTCATGGCCAAGATTTCATTTATTATTATTAGTCTAGAACTAGAAGAGCTATCTAGAGATTAGAAAAGTATAGATTATTATTAGGTGCATCAACATAAAAGTGTTACTTTTGCTATATTCGGTGCTGAACCCGAAAAAATCCTCTTTGAGTTCGTAACCAATCCTGTTGCAAGCCCTACACCAAAGAATATTGCACAGGATAAATGGGGATGTTCGCGTATCAAATCCATAACAATCTCTGACAATACTGACATGACACTGACACACCGCTGCTAACTTGCTACTTTCGGTTCTGTACAGTACACAGAGAAACAGGAAATGATGAAGAACGAAGCGGAAGTGTCTAGATCTCCCGCTCCCGTTCCAAAATGTCGACGAAGCCGCGAGATTCATTTTACAAACGTTCCAGTAAAACATTATTGGCAATAAAGCAAACGAACAAAGCCTTTGTGTTAGGTTGGTAATGAGTGCATGTTGTTTTGTTTGTTTGTTTGTTTGATTAAACCCCATTAATACGACAGTGCGGTGTTGGGGTCAACCGTAAAAGGCACACAGGAAAAACAAGCATCCCTGAACATCGGGTTGGACAGCCTCTGGGTTAAAAAAAATTCAGACAAGCAGGTGACCAACCCACTGTGTCCATAAACGCATTGACACCATGAGCAATGCTGGACGATGCATAAAAATAAATAAAAGTCTAGACAACCCTTCACCCTTGCTTACTGACGGTCAGCCCTCCGCTATACCATAAAAAGAACTGGACTGGGAGCAAATGTTCAACTCACAGCAGTAGGTTCACAAGACTAAAAAACGGCAAGACAGTGCGACCAGGCTAACCAATCCCCTTTAGAGAGGTGTCGGTGGTAGAACCGGTCAGCGTGGTCAAGCTACATTGATCGTGATCACACTGTCTGGACGGGCGACCGCTCCAGCACTTTTCTACCTCACTCGACTCAGGTGTAAATGAGTACCCGACGATCTTGTCAATGTCGTCAGAATGCTGGTGCTTAAGCACCTTACTCAAACTGGCAGCTTGCTCTACTCTGTATACTCCGTATGGAGTTGAGAAGGATGCAGGAGTGTTGTTATAGTTAGCCTGCTGGGGGTAACGGTAAACTATAAAGCGCATGAACTATCTATGCTTTTTGCTAAATGATAGTCTTACTCTCGCTTCAAGTTCAAGGAGTGCTAGACGGTCTACTCACATTACCCCGGAAGTGGTAAAAATAATTCAATATAAATGGCAATCCACCCGACTACGAACATTAGAGGCTATCGTCCCCACACATGATGATTATAATGTAGTACTAGTAAAGTAATTGAGAAAAAAGAGAGAGTTCCAGCTAATGACTAATACTAATACTAATGGCTACACAATGTGCTGTAACTTTGCTTAAGTAAGATGCCAATCAATGCCATTGAGTTGAGGACACATTCTGTCATTTTTGTCTTGATGAATTGCTTTGTTTGAACCCCATTAGTACCGCAGAGCACTGTTGGGGCCTGCCCTATGTTCAGCCATGAAAGGCACACACAAGACACACGAAGGCACCCTACCTAACCACTGAACACAGAGCTGGAAATTCTATGGATCAAATTAGAATTTCAGAGAAAAGCATATGATTATTATGATCAGCTTTTTACTGGCGCCTTGAGCAGTATTAATCGAAGACAGGCCAATAAATAAATTCTATTATTATATCACTATATCATATGCCCTTGTGGGTACCCCTCAGCTAATGATAAAAACTAGGAATGTTTGTCTCACTTGGCATGGTTTGAAACTGATTGTTATTATTATAAACTTGGTTCTTCTATTGATTTTAAAAATCTATTTTTTGCTTTTTAATTATTTTGTTTGTTTGATCGAGTGCCATTAATTTTTTATACCACAGAGCAGTATTGGTGCCAGCCCTGCATGCACCCGGACCACCAAACACAACTCTTTGGATCAGAGTTTCAGACAAGCAGGTGATCAGCCCACTGTGTCTTAATTATTTTACTTCTTGTTTATTGGTTAGATCGCCAGAATAAAAGCAGAGAAAATATCATCACCAGGAAACGTCTAAAAGTGAATTCATACTCACAGCTAGGAGCTGATGAACTTTTAAAGCTGAAATGGTCTGAGGAACGGGACAAGGAAGGGGTATGTATTTAGAATCTAACGTTTGGAAAAAAACCAAGTCAATTACGACTTAGGACTGAATTATTTCTCTCTAGATGATAGTTTAGTAAGTAAGTAGTATGATTTTGCAACTAAATGAATCTATTCCAATGTTCTCTGTTTCTGACGTTCAATTCAATTCAAATTTATTTTTTTACTTCAGCTCAAGTTATTCGGCATTTTGATTGGAAACATTGGGGATAAAACTTAACGATTAAGACGTAAACAATGATAACATGCGCTTTCTCTGTTTCAAAACTGTTTGACTGCCAATGGTCTTGCCAGCCGGAAGAAGTATCAGCTGATCGCGTGACGTCATTCGCATACAACAATCTATTGCTGTAACATTTTCAACACTTTGCTTTTTAGACACATACTGCTATGTTCTTTTGTTAATTAATGATCATCTTGCTCACAAAAAATTAAATCGGTTCCATTACAATCATGTAGAATATTGGGGAAAAGAGAACAAGCCACAAGTGACAAAATCACAAAGGTTTTAAAAGTTTTTAATTTTACACCCTTGGCAACTCATTTTAGATTTAGGTCGTATCAAAAGCAGCACAAAGGTTTTTCTTTTAAAATAATTTTCTCCTTTTAAAATTTCTTTCCAGGTCCTAGAGGCTGTTAAAGGTCTGAAAAAGGGTGACAAATTGAAAGCTTTGACCAATCTCCACAAATTATTCGCCAACCATCAAAGTAATGTTGATGAGTTTTTAAGGTGAGTTACGGGTATTTCAGAATTGATAGATTTTTTGTTTCAGTGCTCATGGCTACAGATGTAGGACAGAAGAGACTCCATGACCATTTTTTCAAGCGACCTCTTTTCACCAATCATCTCTAAGTCTGTTTCAGCCTCCAAAACTTTTTCTGCTCAAGTATTTAATGAAGGAACTACTGGTCCTTTGTTGTGTCTTAATTCTTTGTGCCCAAGCAGCCATATATACAGCTGACAAGCTTTAACATTTTACCGAGTGAAGTATGGCTGGTAAAATATTAGACTACAAAACTACCGAATGTAAAATACACACCTAAATTTTACTGAATCTTTAGAATGACATCAATCTGCCCTAGAGGGTTGCTTTTATTGGCTTTGTTTTGTTTTCAACCGGTAACTTCAATTGTGGAATGCGGCGTTTCTCTTTTGCTTGTATTTTTATTTTGTTCTATCTCAAGTTGAGTTATGGCTAGTAACAATAGACCCTAACGGTATTCTGTGTCACAAGCAAGTAGGTTATTGGTTAGTTGATAGTGAACCATTGTACGATTGACATGACCAAGAAATATATGAAAATTGTGATTGTAATACTTAATACTGATAGTAGTGACGGTGAGGATGAGAGAAGTGATATAGCACCGTTGGGCAAACTGGTTCCAACTCCAGGAACCAGTGGGGACCCAGTAGGAATAGAAGGGCCTAGAGGTAGTAGTGCTAATACTCATCAAGGTCTAGAGATCAAGATGCTGAAACATGGAATCCGATGACCAACAATGAAGAGACTCACAACAATTTCAGATTCTCTCCATCGCAAATACCCGGGGTTCAGGCTAATTTGTCTTCGTCATCACGCCGTTGGATTTTTACAGTGCCATACTGAATCATGATATAATTGAAGAGCTTGTTGAAAGGATCAACCACTTTGCTCAAAAGTGAAAGTTAGTGTCAACACACCTGCATGGAAGCGCCATTATTACCATTTAGGAAATTGTGCAATATTTTGCAGTCCTGCTTGCAATTGGAATGGATAAGAGGCAAACACCATGGTACCATGAAATGTTTACACGTGACCGCATCAAGGCTATTCATATGACGATGCTACACTGCTTTGAACTACTGGCTGCGTCAAAATCAAAGATAGAGACGTTTGTGGAAAACTTGTCACACAATTTCAAGCTGCCTTTTACCCTTATCAAGACCTTGCTATTGACGAAATGGTTATTGGTTGGAAAGGCTGATTCAAGTACAAGACATACAATACGTCAAAACCAAAAATATGTCACGCACAACAGGCTACGTGATGAATTTGTTGATATGCTTTGGTTCCGAAATATCGTATGACCCAGAGTTAGACGTCAACACTGAAAGATAGAGACAATTGGCAAATGAATGGCTGCAACAAAATGGATCAGATGGTGTCGTATTATGGTACGTTCGAAAGGAAAACAAAAAAAATATTCCACTGGATCCAAGTCACCCAAGCAAATGCCTTCATCTTATGATAAGAGGAAGATAATGGCAAACGCTCCAAGGGACGCCCCACAACTGTAAATCCTATTTCAAGATTTTCTGGCAATTATGCATTTGGAAAATGACATCTGCTGTATAGTATGCAGTGCGAAAAAGTACCCATTTTGTTTGCCTCGGATGCCCTGGTCAGCCTTATCTGTATCCAAAAGATTGTTTTGTGAAATTTCACACAATGCATGACAATCATTCATCAGAATAGAAAGCCCACATCAATATAAAAATGTTGATAGTTTGTTGATATAGTATCTAGTCTGTTGTATTCTTTTCTTTTGTGTAATCTTGTTCATAATCACGAAACCGAAACTGTGTCACTATATGAAATTAGCCATAGTCCAAAAACTATTCAATGGAATTGTACCAAATTTGGAAATGTCAAAACAATTGGATTATATATCATTGGATATAAACATGCAGATTAAAGGACTATGACTATGATAGTTTTTCTGATAGAGCAGGTTGGTGAAATATTACTTTTATTTTTTATGTAAAAATTACATAAATTATAAAACTTTGAAACACTCAAAACAAGTTAAGAATGTCATTTTTTTCTTCATATTATTCATCCCCAATCAACTGTGAAAATAATTGTGGGCACAGTTGAATTGATTTACATTTTTTTTCAGAGGTGTCACTTTTCTTGCTATCTGGTCACTATTGTACCTTTATTCTTTGAAAATACTTTCAGGCACGAGGGACTTCAGCCACTACACAGTTGCTTCAAGTCTCTCAATGTAGATGTGTTACACACCTCCGCTTGGTGTGTCGTCAACCTGACAGCCATGTCAGCAGTATCTACTGCAGTCCTCATGGGTCTTGCTCCTACACTGCAGCAGTTTCTGAAAGGATCGGATGTTGTGATGCAGGTATTGTGTTGGCCCTTTTATTCATTGACAAACGTTTTTTTGTTGGGGGGGGGGTTCAGTGGCGTATGATATGGTGCCGTTTGAAGATCTTCCAGGGGTTGTCGGTTTTACTTTGTGCTCATCCTCTACCATCCTCCTGGGATGGTTGTTTTGGCTACCGCTTCATTCTATTAATTCGACATTTAATTTGTATAAGAGTGGATGAGTATTATTAATGAAGAACAGTTTTCTAGGCAAGGAATCTTTGATGACCCCAAAATTAGGACCTAACTTGGTGGAAATGAATTATCGAAAGAAGTAGAATGAGACGGCAGTGTGTGGTATCTATAGAACAATCATAAATCTTTACATTCGACTGCTTCTGAGAAGTATGATGATATCCAATATTATTTCCCTTCAGGAACTGTGTGCTTGGGGCCTGGCAAACATTGCTGGAGATTGTGCATCAAATGTGGATATTTTACACAGACAGGGATGTACTGATGCATTATTAGACTTACTTGATACGGTAAGTCACTTAAAATCTTTTTTAGTTGATCAAGTGCTAACTCATTATGTGAAAAGATATATGATATGGCTTTTTAACACTTTAAGACCGGCAGCCTCTATAACTTCCTTCCTTTCCCGCATGTTAAGTAATTTTTAGCCTAGGATTACGATAGAACTGATAACAGAGTAAAAAATAATTAACTTCATTTCTTCACAAATAGTGATCAAACTTTCACAATATATTCTGATATGAATGTAAATTTCATGCATTTAGTTGGTTACGCAATAGGCCCAGCAAAATCGATAATTTTGACTCAATCGAATGATGGCTAGCTATCGATAACTTGTCTCTTTACTGTCAACAGAAAATCCACTGATAGTACAGAAAAAACCCAACCCCTATTAAATTCTCAAATTCATGTCAATTTGTAACAAACAGAGCTATGAAACCTGTTGGAACTATTGTCTTCAAATTTTTACATTATATCTCTTTGTTTAGGGTGTTTGCAATTTTTTGTTTTTTCTTGCAATTTTTAATTTTCAAATGTAATTTTCTAGGGAGCCAGCTTGTTGTTTGATGAAGCCTCATCAGTACTGCAATGTAATGTTGGGGCCAGCCTTATGTTCTGATAAGTTTTTATGTTATTGGAATTTCAGTGTGATCACCGCGTGAGTGAAGAGAGGAGTCGGAGTGTCTTGTTTGCTCTCATTAACATGGCTAGAAGCAGTTCATCTTGTGTCCAGTAAGTAATGATAGGTTGGTTTCAGTTTATGATGTTTAGTTTGCCTGACATGGATTACAAAAACAAATCAAGTATATTTGCTAGTGGAATTAGCAACGCAAAACCCCTTAATCGTGCAAATAAGTGATTAAGGCATGAAACGTCCCTGATTAACTGGAGTTTTAAGCTTCAAATTCTGACATAGAACCACCTTCGCATCAACCTGAGAGCTGAAATACAAACTTTCAAAGTTTAGGAAAATTGCTCATGTTGGTGATGAATTGCCACCACTGTTGTCAAGGGAAATCACTCATGAAATTGTTGACTTCAAAATTTGTTTACATTTGACAATTCTAATGAGCGTTTTAATGGCATCCTATACCACTATATAATAATATTGTGGGTGTGATGTACTTAAACATATTGTATAATTAAAGAAAGAGAGAATGTGAGTGGTTTAATGGCGCTGCAGTTAGGGTCTCCTGCCTGTTAATTCTCTAATCGAAACCTGTCCATTTCTTAGCATATGACCGTGGCTGTGTCGATGTGCTTTAACTTTGCAGACAACATGCGCGCGAGAGAGCATGCAACAATTCTTAACAATAGAATATTATTATTGTCTACTGGCGGTGTTTAATGGCCTTGGTGACCACACAGTCAAACATCAATCTTTTTTTTTTGTATCGCGGGTGGGTGTCAACGGATTGTAGCCCACGGTATTGTAAAAATGGTTTTGGTAGCATGATGTAAAGCGCCTATTATCAATAACACCGGTAGTTTTCATATTCATTTATGTTTACTGTGATGAAAAAAGTTCTAGATTTAGACCATGTAGTTATCCCAATGAGTGTTTGCTGGGTGTCGTGTCGTTACCGTTAGCTTTAAAAATCTGTGGATTTTATGAGTTTTGAGTGGCAGCCCTGGTGTACACTCTAGCATGGACATAATGAAATTTCAGGACAGCACAGTTTATATTACTATATCCATGCTAGTGTGCACATCAATACAGATATTACCTCCTCCTCACTACCCTCAATTCACGTCAAATAATTGTGATACACACTTTTTTTTAGGTATATAAGCCAGGCGATTTATTTTATCAGTTCAGTGTTGTTATTTGATTTAATTTTTCTCCACTAGGCGCATGTTTGAGAAGGGTATACACGAGATACTGCAGGTACTGTTGAAAGAAATTGTGTTGGACTCAACTTTGAATTTTGAACTGGGGTGGCTTTTCAACGGTGTGTACTCGAGGTATGTAAAGAGAGATTTTTCCAATAGTTGACAAAACGGGTCTAGCTACACATGCAGCTCAGTAGTTAGGCACCCTGCCACTGGCATGGAAGCTTTGCCGGTTAAAGCCTGCTTTTCATTCAAGTTCAGTGGCAATTTGTAATGATTGGGGAGGTTGTAGCGCAATCGTTTTGTGCGTAGGTCCTTGATAAATGGGGCTGTTCGATCAGTATTCGGTCACTTGCTTATCATGGATTCTTGATCAGATTATTTCAGGCAAGACCATATTATTATAATGCAACACATTCTGAAAAGAGGGTTGGACAAGAATGAAAAATTCATAATACAGTTTATTTCTTTTAGCCAGCTTTGTATGTTTTTCATACTGAGGTGTAATATTTATTTTTAATGTTGAGCCAAATTGTGAGGTGTTTTGATCCCCAGAAATGTCATTTTACGTTGCAGGCAAAAGGTATCCTCAACAAATTGTATTATGTAGCTTTTATTATTTTTGGGCCTTAACAACATAAAGCTCTGAATGAGGAACAGAAATATAGTCAAATACATCGTTCTTGTGTATTTGTATAAAAACAGATCTGACAGTTCTGGTGACTCTCTGATGATCACAAGATTGGTCTGTGACAGGCTGAACCGTCTGGTCAAGGGGTCAAATTGTCCTCACAGAGATCAGGTAGGAAGCGAGGAGAAGGATAAATAACTTATAGCCTGTGTGTTCTATTCCTTCATAAATGATCTGGGGGCATTGAAGCATAGTGGTAAAACATCCACTTTGTGTGCAGATTAGAATCACAGAGGTGACATGGGGATTTTTTCTATTGGAGTTTGTATTGCTCTGGCTTGTGCATCCCTTTTATGGAATCGTCCAATCGGAGATGGGCTATATAAATTGAAGGTTCCACCGTTGAGATGACCTATAGTAGTAATGGGTTGCCAAGGGTGTAAAACTAATTAATCTTTCGTCAATGATCTGTTGGATTTAATGTTGTAATTTTTTGGAATTTTTGAATTGATACCTGTATTATTGTATTGTGTAGTATTCGTGTCCACCATAGAGATTTAAAAGAATTAAAATGAATGATACGTTTGAATAATGAAATTATCTAAGATTTTCATGTATTGGTGTCTGGTAACATGGAAGGGAGTGTCAACTTTGGATTGTGGGGGTGGGGGTGGGGGGGGGGGGTTGAAAATGGAATGCGAATAATCACAGCGAGTTGGTCCTAAAAGGCACCTATTGGACCACTGGGAAATAAGCCAAAAATCTTTTTGTAGGAGTCAAATTGTTAGCTTTATGTTATAGGGGGATCTGGTCTTTACCATTGTGGTACTTGTAATTTGAAAGTCTTTCATTTCTCTCTTTCTCGAAACGTACCTTAAGGATCGATTTGTGTTGATGTGTCACAACATTTTGTAGCCATAAAAGAGAGGAATAGACAGTGATCTAATATTCATCAATTTTTTTACCCTCCTTTTAAAATGATACAATATCTGCTTGCAGGTCTGTTTTCCTTTTGTAAGGTGTTTGCGTAACCTGGTTGGTCTTAGCCCTTTGATGTCAAGGGTCATGCTCAATGATCTTCAGACTTTTGACACCATCATAGATCTTTTGACCTCTGGACCTGATAGTCTGAAGCAGGAAGTACTTGCACTTATTAAGAATTGTACTGGTAAGTCGGCCTTGCCAAGTCCTGTTTTTTTAAAGGGATTTTCCTGTTTTTTAGTTATTTTAATTTAAAAACTCATCAATGGCCTGATTTTACTGTTGAATAATTCTGTTTTTTTCACAATATTATGTCTTCTTTCTCTCTAATGATTTTCTGTTTTCCCTGTAGCGTTGTCCTGTTTGTACTTTGGTTAGGATTGACATGCCTGAGTCTCTCATCTTATCCGAGCTGCTGGGTCCCGACATTGAATGCAATACCGTCTATATCTTAATGGTCCATAGTTTAAAGTAAAGAAGAACACTTATATAGCGCATATCCATGAAGTTCATCATGCTCTATGCGCTTTACAATGTATAGTTTTTTACCCCCGGCAGGCCATAACACTCCTGTATCCTTC
>JARBEQ010254871.1:590-10877 GCA_030265355.1 Tritonia tetraquetra
GCACTCAGTATGCAACCATTCATATGTTATACTCCCCCCCCCCCCCCCTCATATTATTTCTATTTTTCTACTATCTAGTGTAGTAGGAGGCACTTGCCTTTAATCACTGGTAAATACTGCGGTGTTTCACCTTTGTAGGCTTCCAGTGTGCAACAGAATAGACCACTTGCCTTTAATCACTGGTAAATACTGCGGTGTTTCACCTTTGTAGGCTCCCAGTGTGCAACAGAATAGACCACTTGCCTTTAATCACTGGTACATACTACGGTGGTTCACCTTTGTAGGCTCCCAGTGTGCAACAGAATAGACCAGTACACTGATGAACCTTTCTTTCCTATTTCTTATCCAGTTCCCTGTTACCATTACAGCGTAGGGCCCGCTCTATGAGGCGGATTTACTCTGGACCAGGATATTAGGCCAAGCCCACTGCGACTTTTTATGGTAGGAAATAATTTTGACCGGACAGCGGCCTTTCTTCTCGATTTCCAACTGCCAAGTGTTCTTTATTTGACGTGCACAACTTGCACACGGGACCTCCGAATTTATCGTCCGTCTCCGATAGGACTAGATTCTTGATCTCACCTACCTTCATAATTATGATCAGTGGAGTGGCAAATGGGTTTATACCGAGTTTTATAAAGAAAAACAACTGTCGCCACTGGGATTCGAACTCGGTACCTTTCGCGCCAAAGGCCAGAACCATACATCTGAGTCACTGGGACCCCTACTGATGAACCTACAAAGGTGAAACATCGTGTCTGTACCAGTGATTAAAGGCGAGTACCTATACTACACGATACAGTCTATAGACTTTGTGCGCTCTATTTGTCATAATGTGTTTCGTTCTTACTACATGGACTTATCTATCTATGTATCCATCGTTTATCCATCCACCAATCTGTCTGTCTGCTATCTATCGATCGGCCTGTCCTTATTATGTCCATCTTTCATTAATCTACTTTCATCTCTTTCAGCCTTGTAAAAACAAGGCATTACACCTGTAACAGTTAATATTCATGTAATTTTACTGTTCATTAGTTGAACAGAATATCATTAATTGTCTTTTTTTGTAGCACATACCTAATGATATAGAGTATGTAATAGCACGAGCTACGTTATTTAGATGTAAGCTATAGATCGTGTTCCGTGCCATTTGACACCAAACAAAACCAAAAAAAAAGGTATAATGTTTCAGTTTTAAATTTCATTACCATAACACACATATTTACTTTGGATGCTCAAACGCAGGCAATACGAGGCAGAGATATAGATGTTTATAAAATACATTTGAAATGGAAAACTGCATAGTAATTTCCAAACGTGCGGCTGTTGATCTATTTACGTTAGAAATTTCGTATTCCGTACATGTACCCCGTACATTTGTAAACAACTGGAATGCTGGATGAGTTATGGCGATATAATTACTTCTAATTCTTCACAGACGAATCTATAGATAAAGCGACGTACTTATAACTCTGCTCTTACGAAGTCAATATAAACAAACACTACCATAGGAGGAAGAAGCAATAAATAACCGGCTGGAAAGTGGCTGGAAATCAAGTTTTATCATTTAAAAAATATTTTTTAGAGCAGCGAAGCCTGGAAATCCTGGGGACTGCCACACCCTCGTCTCTCGTGTACTTTTCAATCAATCCTCCTCACTCGTATTCCACACGCCAAGTCAAAAAGTCAGTTTGGGAAGAATGACGTGAAATTCAACAACCCGTCATCATTAACCATCCTTCTCAAAACAAACATCCGGGCCACGCCTTTCGCCCCGCCTACATCATCTGTTTTCAACTGTCATAAGTCCCACCCACCCATCCGTTCATTGATGGCTCGTCAACCAATGCGTGTGCACATCGATCCTACCGTCGTGCCGCGAACCTCTCGCCTTTTCTCGTTGGCTCCGTACGGGTAGCGCGGGGTTCGGACCGGGTTCGTCCAGCGTGTTTTTATGGTGTTTTCTTCTCATCTGCGATTGCGATCAGCCTATTATACACCTCGAGCCTGAAAGGAGAACGAGGGAGGAAAACATCTTACCCAAGCGGTGAGAGGGAAGAAGTGAAAAAACCGTCGACTGTAATCCTCGATCGGTGTGCAAAATGCGTGACAGTTCTGGTTAGCCTTGCTTTGCGTATCCATCGTCTCAAATCGCCTCGCATGGGATTCCCTTCTCCGCTCGGCCCGAGGTGTTGGATATCTTCTTCCTTCTTACTACAGGAGCTGCTCTAAACCGTGAGTCCTTCCTGCCTTTCGTCCATCCTTCCATCCATCCGTCCGTCAATCCATTTCAGTGTCGTTCCGTGTTCTTCTCTAGGTATCAAGTTTGAGCCTTCGTGTGTCGCGCTGAGACCCTTTGGTGTGTTTTTACATGTGACACGGTATCAGATAGAATGTATCGCGTTTATCATATTATTATTATCATCGTTATCTTTTCTGTGTTTTTACCTGGACACATTGTGTAGTGTTAGTGGTCAGTCTCCTTTTAGAATACGAGACGGCGTTGTGCAAAGAAAAGAAAGAAATATTGATTGTTTAAAATGCCTCTTAGTTTAACTTCTATTCTCTTATGTTTCAATGGTGTTGTTTTTTCCGGATTTCTAGATAGAAGTTAGGAAAGTGTGGTTTGACACATAGTCTAAGGTACATTTTGTCTATGCGAGATTTCACTCAGAATTGGAAAGTTTGTTGGTTTAGACGCGTTCTTTACTACCGTTCGGGAGTTTTCATTTATTTATCCTACCTGTTTTAATATCGAGAGAAAAGGATTCTATTATTGTTATTATTATTATTATTATTATTATTATTATTATTATTATTATTATTATTTCATCTCTAGATATTATTATTATTGCTGTTATTATCATTATTATTATTATTGTTTCTATCTAGACTAGTAGTGGCATCAATATTGTTATCATTATCATTCACTTTATCTAGATTAGGAATTTAAATAGGTAGGCAAGTTAGAACTTACCTGTTACACACGTCAAGATGCAATGATAATAGTTACCTATAATAATAATGATGATAATAATAATAATCAGATTTTAAAATCCTGTAAATAAACAGGTGCAATATGATTTGATTGATTGTATCAGTTTCATTTAATTAAAAGTTTTATTGTACTTTCAATGAACAATTTAAGAAACAATATCATATCGAGTCATTATCTCATGGACTTTTCAATATTTCTAATTCCCAAATCACTCTAGGTCTAGATACGTTAAATAGATCGGTGTGACTGTCCTGTACGTTAGATAGATCGGTGACTGTACTGTTTTACCTTCTGTGAAAGTTTTTAACAGAGAGACAATTGAAATTTAGTCATCTTAAAAAAGGTATATACCGAGGAACACCGTTGCAAATAAATCTTGTCTTGTTTTTCCATTCTCGCCATTCTTGATTCATGGATTAAAATTGTCGAACAGAAAGAAAAAAAGATTTATATTTCCTCTACCTGATTTCCTTCCTCGTCCCGTCGTTAGTAAGAAGACGGTAACAACACACTCACTACAAAGACATACAGACAGACAGACAGACCCACTACGGAACGTACCACACACACACATTTATTGTGGCTGTTCTGCTCACTTACCTCTGGAATCTGTTTTATCTCCTGGAAAGGTGAGTAGTATCTTTGCCTGTCTGGCACTTTAATGATGCCCTAATTATTCTAATGGTGCGCACTATTCTGTTTGTTTGTGCTGTGCATGCAGGGGAATTATTTAGAGCTCTCTATTTTGACTGCTTTCTAATTCTATCAATAATTGTCTTAGTTCTTTGTTATTTTGTTGAGGGTTTTTTTTCTATTTCATGATCTTTCATCTTTAAAATAAACATTTCCTTTTGTATACGACGTATCTACGCCTTCCAACCTCAATGTAGTTTTTCTTTGTTTTGTGTTGTTTTGTTATTGTTTGTTTGTTGCTGTTTTAGGGCTCTATAGACACCGAAAGGTAATTTCAGCGCCCGTTGTTTTGTTATCCATGGCGCATAATCTATTACCCCAAAGGAGTGTTGCGCCCAGTTCTTGTCCAATATTGCTGAACACAGTGCTGGGAAAACTCTGGATAAATTTTAATGATAATAAAGAATATCTGTATAGCGCCTTCCGTCGAAACCCCAAAGCGCTTTAAGGTAGATAAGGCAAGCAGGTGGTCAGCCCGCTGTACCCGAACCTTGAATGGCACAATAAGCATCACATTTATTGTAGGTGTTGTCCACAGTTTGTCCATAACAATACTATATTGTTGCTTTGGTGGTAAACCCCTCAGATATAAGAAAACTGAGCATATCTTGCCACATTATAAGGCGTAGATAGTTTGTCTTTGTACAGTGCGGTATTTCTTTGTTAAATACAAACAAATATGGCATCTGCCGGTCATGTGTGGGAGTTGCTGGGTGCATGTTGCTGCTAGGGTCTCTGTTTCTCATTCTTTTCTCCTCATTCTTCTACCATCATACGGCCAGACACCATCATCATAATAACTCCCTCCTCTATCTAAGAAATTTCGATCCAAAACAGCGACTTCCTCATGGAATAAAAGTCAATAATACAAACTGTAGCTATTTATTGATTAACTTTACACCGAAAGGTACTAAAAGGTTATTGATAAAGAAAGAAAGCTATTTATTGACTACGTAAATTAATTTATTTAAGAGATTATCGAGACGTTGGGCCATTTAAAAAGGCACTTACATACAGTGTTCAAAGTATAAACTTTAAAGAGAGGAAATAAAGGGAAATAACATTAAGATTTTTAATCCCTTTGCAATCAAATAAAGGCGATAATGAGTATTTTGATATCATGCATTATTTAGGCCTGTGTCTCTGAATGTTTGACCGGGCATCACGGCCAAACAGAACATCTTTGATTAGTGAACATCTTTGATTAGTGAATATCTTTGATTAGTGAATTAAGGTAGACAGCTACCGACCGATTGTGCAATAGGCATAAGTATTGAAATTTACTGTGGAGGTCGTTAGTGGTCTCAGGAGGTAGGGTTTTTTTTGGTCAAAAATCGTCCATCACTCATTAGTTCAGCAGTTTTTTTAAAAATAGATAAACAATGACGTCATCATTCTCTGCCGAGTGCTTTGTTTTGTTTTTCCGTACTTTTGATAAGTTCTTCATTCCTGAATATAGTAATATGACGTCATTGTTTTGTGAGTGCAAGATGCTTTACCTTGTTTTCATTTCTTAAATAGTTTTATTTCTGCTTCCAATAGAGTTATGTTCACGTCATTCCCGTTTCTTTCCTTACCTAGTTATAGCCCAATGTGTTTTCTGATTAGTTGGTGTGTCCGTTTTCTTCTTTACCCTGTCCACATCTTCCCCTCTCATTATATTTAGGTGTTTTCAATCTCTGACACGCATAACTTGCAAAATAAACAGAGAAAATTAATTCAAATGTTGAAAATGATTTAGATAATTACACATTTATTTTTTTAAAATCACAACTTTGTGAAGAGAACAATTTGAAATAGTCTTTTGTTCAATCTACCATTTTTCCAAAGAGCAACCTTTAGCTATAACTGAATCAAAATACTATCCGATGTTGGTGTATTTTTTTGTCAAAGATAGCCGCTATTCTTTACAATTTTAAGACCTGGTTCTCTTTTTGTGGCAGGTCACATCTTCGACAGTTTTTTTGTTTGCATTAGAATTATGTTGATCATGTTGTCATGATTCTAATGCAATAATTACAAAACACGTTGACTAAAACTGGTTAATTGTTGATTACATCATTTCACAGATACTCCGAGCAACGCCGGGTTTCCCAGCTCATGTTATTGTATGATTACACCAAGTCTAAGTTTAACACCATATTTTATTAATAACTTAATACAGTGATTGGTTGTATTTAATACAATTGGGGGTGGTCATCATGATATTTAGAAACAGAACACAAATCAAATCAAATGTACTACGTAGTAATGTCTAAAACTTTTCTTTTGTGAAGTCACCACAGCTGGTATCGACCGCTTAGAGTGAATAATATTCCTGATATTTAAATAATTCTCAACTAATATGTAATAATTTAGTGAACACCAATGAGAGTTAGTGAATGTCTTTGTCTGTCCCACCGCCTCAATCAATCTGTAGGTAGGTAGGGTCATGACCTTGTCATTCGTGTACCTTTTCTTCATTCGGTGTGTATAGATTTGGTCTATTATTGTTTTCATTTAAAAACGCACATTAATTTGTAATTGTTCAGCATTCGGACCTAATGAGCTAAAGTGATTGTATACTGCAACAGGTGGGTGTAGTTGGGTCCACATCCCACTGTTGGGGTGAGTAATGTTTGGGTCCACATTCCACTGTTGTCGTGGGTATAGTTTGGGTCCACATCTCACTGTTGTGGTGGGTATAGTTTGGGTCCACATCCCACTGTTATGGTGGGTATAGTTTGGGTCCACATTACATTGTTGTCGTGGGTATAGTTTGGGTCCACATTACACTGTTGTCGTGGGTATAGTTTGGGTCCGCATCCCACTGTTGTGTGAGATGTTGTGATGGGTATAGTTTGGGTCCACACCCCACTGTTGTGGTGGTGATGATTACATTCTCAAAACAATGGATGTATACTGATAAATTTAACCACACGATTGAGCTGACCCTGGGAATAGATTAGAATTTGTATCCAAGATAAAGACAAAATTTTGAGTCTTCATACATTTGGATTTTGAAATAATTACACCGTTGCCACCCAAACGAAAGGTGTTCGTAATCTTTGTATGTGAGCGTTAGAGAAAGTAGAAAATTATTTCAAACAACGAATATTTGTCGACCTTTCTGTTGAGTTTTGTTTGGCCGCGAGGGTCAACTTTGTTGACCAAGTTAAAAAGGATGGCATGTTGACCAAGGAACATGGCGTTGTGAATCCTAAGCACAATCGAACCCCTCTTTCTTTCATCTTTCTTTCTTTTTATCAATAACCGTTTTAGTACCTTTCGGTGTAAGGTTATTAATCGAATCTACTGTGATTAATACCATTCCAAGGGCAGATTGCTTTCTGGTGATATTTTTTGCCCCGTGAGAAACATCAAAGAAAAATCCTAAAGAGCCCAAAGTTTTCGTTTTAAATAAAACCTTAAAACATAATAAGGGTATGGCGAAAGAGACCTTTTTAGAAATGTAGTCCCAAACTCTAAAAAAAGAAAACGATGCTAGATATCAATTACAAAAGAAATAATTACTTCAGTAGAATTGATTAAGAAAATGTGGCAGGATGCAATTTCAGAAATAATTTTTTTTTTTAAAGAGAGGATTTAGGCTTGTAGAGGCAAAGAGGATGTCACTGAATAGGGACCAATGGCGAAAGTTTGTGTATCATGCATAGACCTTACGCCGAAAGGTACTAAAATGTTATTGATAAAGAAAGAAGAAGAAGAATTGATTAAGACATTGGTTATTTCTGGTCTGCCTCTAGTAAATAGTGTAATTAATAATAATGTTTTACAGCGCTACCCTATCAACCTGTGTTATTCACCCCAAACACGAAAAGACGAGCTTTTCCCCCAAACCTAATCACCAATCAATCACAGGGCAGTGTCAACACTGTACCCACTTCAAAGAAGAGGCAATATAACAGGACTAACAACAACACTATGATAATAATTCTTTCTTTCTTATCTAGTTCCCTATTACCATTACAGTGTAGGGCCCGCTCTATGAGGCAGATTTACTCTGGATCAAGATATTAGACCAAGCAGGTGATCAGCCCACTGTAATATGATAATAATGTATTATACCGATAATAATAAAATGGTGACATTTCATAGAACTAACGATAATATAATGTGGAAACTTAATTTACATATTATGTAATAGAAACTACATATTTGAAAGTTCATGGAATTAGAACTAACAAACTACGACACGTTTATAGAACCAGCAATGTGTATAGCTAATTAGGCACCCTGGCCATAAACAAGCATTGACGTTACCAACTCCGTTTGCAAACTCTTTGTTTTCACATTACAACGTTATCGGTGCCACAGTCAGTGACCCTGTGACCTTTAGTAGTAGTAATACATTGCTTCAACTACTTGAACTACCATAATGGTTTGTACAGTCGACTCCGGTTTATCGCAACTCGTTCTATCGCAATTGCCGCTTAATCGTAACTTTTCTCAAGAATCGGAATTAATGAATTCTATATATTATTATAAAGTCACAGTGGGCTTATAACCTGCTTGGCCTAATATCTTGATCCAGAGTAAATCCGTCTCATAGAGCGGACCCTACACTGTAATGGTAACAGGGAACTGGATACGAAATGGAAAGAACGATAAAAGCGTCACTGGTTAATCGCAACTTCGGTTAATCGCAACAATTTTGACGCTCCCGTCGTGTTGCGATTAACCGGAGTCGACTGTAGTATAATTTACTACACGGTCTCTTTAGAAAAAAAATAGCAACAACCATAAGTAGATAGATTATAGAACCAACCTTTGACCTTTGGTGTGGACTACGTTTTAAACTCCTCTCTATGTTTTTAGCACTGTTACATTTTGTGTATTATGCAGCTTAGGGGATATAATATACCATGGGCGCTTTCATCGGATGCCACTGGAAATGATTTATATTGTAGAAGTAGTCCTGTATTCATTCATGCCCGAGTAATCTCTTCAATCACTACTTTAAATACTCTTTGAAATCAATTCAATTCAGTACAAAAATGTTGCATCCTAACCAGAAAAAAGTCAAACAAATTATAACCTTTAACCTTTTAAATCACACCGTCAACAAATAAATAGTAACCTTCCGTATGCGCACAAAAAAATAATGGTTCACCTCATCACATGACATAGACATTGTTGGGGGCGTCAGTTGCCGGGTGATTGGTCTCTAGTCGCTGGATGCGGAGAACCGGGGTTAGATTCCCGATCGTGTAGGGTTTTGGACGTTTCCTGAATTATTTTGTTGGGAAGTTTTACGCCCTTTTTAAAATAGAACTTGAGAAGATTCCACGCGAATCTCTATGGCAGAGCCATGAACACTCTTAAAGGTTCAGAGAGAGAGAGAGAAAATGGCGCACTAGTCGGGACTCGAACCCGGTCCTCCGCGTCCTTAGTCAAATGCATTGAGTTAGGTTGGATTCCCCCATCAACCACTCACTGCTGGTTGTGCCAGGGAAAGTCACAGTGCCCCAGCCAGGGACTTCGACCGGCATTTGTGCACTTGTGCCATATCTGGTGTGTTTTGACACGAGGGCCCCCCAAAAAAATGAGTACTGTTGCAGTGAGAGAACCATCTCGACATTGCCACGCCCTACTAGAGATAACCTGGCTCGATGACAATGAATGCCCCTGTTGTTATCAGTTTGTCAAAAGCAGTTGGCCAATTCACATTCAGTCAGTGTCTTAGACGGCTTGCGCACCTAAACGTGATGTGGGTTTGAGTTCTATAACTTGATAGACAACGCTTTAACGCTCGAGCGACTCCACCGCTTGTGTGTACGTGCGGCTTTAGTGTGTGGACAGCGTTTTTTTTTTTCAAGGTTGAGCAAATATATGGGTTGACATACGGTAGTTTGTCCTGTCAGTAAAGCATCGACTGTGAACGTGGCCCGCAGATCTGGACAAAATACTATTTTGAATTATTAAGATAATATTAATATTGTGATTGATTGGAAACAGTATCCCGCCTTAAAGGAGTAAATAATAAATGGCTGTGTATGACGTGTGTCCAGTTGGAACCTCCTTTCATTATTTACTTAGAAAAAATGAATTACCATAGCCATTGAGTAAAACAAAACGTGAAAAACCTCGAACTTTAATTATTTATTAATCTAACCAGATAATGATTATCATAGATTGTCAACACAAGCTGGTCCGTGGCGAGACCGGAGTTCTGTGGACTCAATCTGTTGTCCTGCAATCTGTGGTTATGGCTATCGCAAGATGGATATATTGACCCGTACAGTATCGGTGCGTTTAATTTGTCCCATTATAAAATACTTTAACATTCCCAAAAGCCAGTACGTATCTGTCAGGAAAGGACAGTGACAGAAGAAAAATATTTAAAGAGAAGACAACGGCCACTTTTCCTCAATCTCTATCGCTATTCTTCTAACACGATTGCGTAATTTTTTTCTTCTTTCCCGATGCCACATAATATCATTATCGGTGCCGCCTCCCTGTCTCCGCTTTTCTTCCAGTAGCCAGAGAGTGATTGGAGTGCGCTTCTGGTAGATTGTGTGTGTGTGTGTGTCTGTGTGTGTGTGTGTGTGTGTGTTTGGGGGGGGGGGGGGGGTGTTTCTGAATCACGGCGT
>JARBEQ010254893.1:0-10876 GCA_030265355.1 Tritonia tetraquetra
CGAGGGAAGAGAGTTCCATAAACGCATGGCAGAAGGGAAAAATGAGTGCTGGTGTGAGTTAATTCTAGATGTTGGTAACCTGTTTCATGTTCCAGTCTTACAAGGTATTGGCCGGGGGGGGGGGGGCGTGGCATAGCAGTAACGCTTTTACTTCGTAAGCAGAAGGAACTGAGTTCGAATCCAGGAGCCGACTTTGGGATCTGTTTTCCTTGGAACTTTCTCGAGTTTTTGTGGCTCCGACTCTGTGGATTCCTAATGGAATCAAGTCCTATCGGAGATGGGACTATAACTCGGAGGTACCACCTTTGATATGATCTATAATGTGTTGCCATGGAACAAACTGTTATTCATTTATTGCTTGTTTATTTACCGTGTTTATTTATTCATTCATCAGTCTACTTTTTCTTTTATCCTCTTATTTGTTTAAATTCATTCATTCATTCATTTATTTATTTACCTAATCATATATCTACCCATCATGTGCGTTTTGATTAACTATCTATTCATATATCTACCCATCATGTGCGTTCTGATTGACTATCTATTCATATATCAACATATAATGTGCTATTTATTCATGGGCATTTTGATTAACCTATCAATTCATTTATCCCAAGTCTTCTAATCGTCTGATCTGACTATTCCTTCATTTCTTCCCTTCACCAAGTCAATCATGCCTTTATTCATCCATCATCCTTTGTGTCTATTTGTTTATTCAGCAAAGTCAAAATTCACCTGTTTGGTTAATCGTCTTTATATTATGTTTATATATCTTTTAAAGCCATACTCTCATTCAGATAATGATAAATACGGTAAAGAAGAAGATGGCAGTGCTATAAAATAATACAAGTTCATTCTTTCCTTCTTCACCAATTCCAGTAATACCTTTCGATGTCAGGAACAAGGCCATTCAGAAGAATATTTTGTCCCTTTTGGAAGTTTATACATTTCCTTACCACTCTTAGCCATTCAGAAGGTAACATTCTCTGACATTTTTATAACCGGGTCGACTTTTTTGGCTG
The DNA here is from genome assembly GCA_030265355.1 of Tritonia tetraquetra. Classification (NCBI taxonomy): domain Eukaryota; kingdom Metazoa; phylum Mollusca; class Gastropoda; order Nudibranchia; family Tritoniidae; genus Tritonia; species Tritonia tetraquetra. The sequence goes on from JARBEQ010254893.1 coordinate 1,023, forward strand.
AAATCAACGGCATAATAACTATGTGTAAGTATAAGATTATAAGTAGATAACTATCTAATGATCGACTATTTCAGGAGAAAGGGAACTGGATTGTAACTTGTTTTTTTAATCGTTTATTATAATAACTACACCTAAGTCCCTGTCTCCTTGAATGCCCTGAGTAGATCTTCCAAGCCCATATACAGCTGGGCACTGAGGGATTCCTCATCGGGCCAGCAGATGGTAGCCAGCAGGTCGCTGAATTTTCGGCAGTTTTGTGGAATATTTCGTGTTTTCCTCTGTTTGACCGTGAGTGGAAAGTGGACTTGGAGCTGGAGCAGGTTTCAGTGGGGACATGTTTCTTTTGTCTGCTGTGCGCAGTCGAGAGATTAGGACTTGACCTGCTCGGTCCAACATGTGATAACAATCTCTCGGTGGTCATACATTTATAACTGAGATCATTCTGTCGCCTTATGTGGAAAAATCTGCTCAGATTTATTATAGCTGAGGGGTTTACTACCAAGGCAATAGTAAATATTGTTATGGCCAAACCTTGGGCAACACCTAAAAATGTGACGCTCATTGTGCCATTCAAGGTTCGGGGCACACCGGGATGATCACCTGCTTGCCTTATCTACCTGATACAGAATTTTTCCAGGTCTGTGCTCAGACACTGAGCTGGCCCCAACACTCATTGGGGGTATGATGTGGTTTGGATAACAAAACAAAACATTATTCTGCTTTTTATCTAGATGTGATAGTCTGTTATGTCCAATTGCGTCAAGCACCGCTGAGGATCTGTTAGACAAATAACTTGGCTGCAGTCACAAATCAGACGTCTAACCACGTTTGATGTAATACTAAGTGAGCTATGTTTAGTAGTTAGAGCAAAATGTTCCGTTTCCTTCTGATTCGTTAGGTGGTTTGATAACTTTTCCTGGTCCATCATTATCATGGTCATGTTTGTTCAAGTAGGTGGGATCAAAGAACTCAGTCCTATCGGAGACGGACGATAAACTCGGAGGTCCGGCGTGCACGTTGCGCACGTTAAAGAATCATTGGCAGTTAAACATCGATATGAGTAGGCCGTAAGGCCGCTGTCCGGGCAACATTAATTCCTACAACAAAGGCCACAGTGGGTTGATCACCTGCTTGGCTTAATATCTTGATCCACAGACTATGGTCGTGTTGTTGCCGAGTCGTCTGCATATACATGGATCCATGATTCTAGGTAGGAGTCCTCCAGCATGTTGGGATTGGTTCTCATACTTTGCTGGAACCGAAATGGTAAAAGGACGTGGCCCCGAAAGCGTGTAGTAATTCTATTTCACGGTGTGGTGTAAAACAAAGGCTGTGAATGGAAAACAAATAAATGTCATTTATGACAGGCGTCACGAATTGGACAGAGAGAAATCTGATTACAGGGGTCCCCCGTCAGCTTACTTTAACCTGTTCATCTAATTATCTATATATCACTTTATTCACTCAATGTTTTTTCGTTTTATTAATTGATCATTTGGTTTACTGGTGTAATATATTATTCATTCATCGATTCATTAACTTGTTTATATACAAACCAATCAATAATCCATACATTTATTCATTTTCTTATTCATGGTTTGATTCATTTATAATCTCTTAATCATACATATTGGGTTTTTTTCTTTCCTTTCTTTTCTTTTCTTCTTCTCCCTTTTCCTCGTCCCTCCTCAGCCTCTTCCTCCTCCTCTTCCTCTTATTCTTCTTCTTCTTCCTTTTCCTCGTCCCTCCTCCCCCTCTTCCTCCCCCTCTTCCTCTTTTTCTTCTTCTTCTTCCTTTTCCTCGTCCCTCCTCCCCCTCTTCCTCTTTTTCTTCTTCTTCTTTTTCTTCGCTTCCACCACCACCACCATTACCCTCACTACCACCACTTCGTCCTCCTCGTCCTTCTCCTTTTTCGTTCTCTTTTGTTTTAGAGTGTACTTTCATTCCTTAAGAATTGTAATGACGATATTTCTCCGTGTCGTGAATGCACGTACAATTAACACTACAAACGTTTGAGACTCTGACGTCGCCTGGCGTTCCACTCGCTTTTGTGTAAATGTTCCCTGGTGTTGAACAGACCTCAAATATTAAAGGAAGATAGAGATAGCCCCAAGCGTCTGATTCAACGCTGGCAGCGGAGCGAGGAGTATCTAGGGACTTCCGGTTCTCCAGAATGTCTTGCGACACCCGGGCAAACAGAAAAGAAAAAAATGTATCCTCCGATTTCTAAGGCGGAATAGAACTCGTATGATTGCAGTTGTCTGAAACGAAAGATCGAGGTCTAGGTGTTGAGTTGGCCTTGTCGTTCTGTGAAACTCTTCGAGTCTGTTTGCATGTCTGTCCCCTCGTGTCAACTATTCGAGATATGGTTGTATGGAAAGATCAAAAAGTCTAGACCCCCGTCATTTCATTTATCGTCATCGTCAACAGTAACTCTGGATTTTGAAAAGAAGATATGATATAGATTTCCGTTTGCAAACAGCGTACGCTTGTGCCCGGAACTCATATAAAAATAAATATGAATGAAGCAAAATCAAAATGATATAGATTGACATTCTTCTATAAGATCTGCTTTATTTTTGTTATTGTTTTCAAAGAATACATTTACAATTCATTTCCTGCCAAGATGACTCATGCATTCCAAAATGTATGTTTTTTAAATATAAAAAGAGAATTAGATAGATATATTGATAGATAGACATATATCGCCAGATATATATCGATAGATAGATAGACGGACGGATAGGTAGATAGATAGACAGACAAATGAAAAGATATCATAGATAGACAAATAAGTAAATTGTAGATAGATCGATAGATCGATATAGATTAATACCTAGGTTGATTAATTAATAGCTAGATGAATAGTTTAAACTTTAACGTTTAAAGTTGTTAGTTTTACACCCTTGGCAATATATTTTAGGTCATATCAAAGACGGGATCTCCGAATCTCCGAAAGGACATGGTTCCATTGGAATCATCATGGTCAGAGCCATAGAACTCGAGTTATTTCAATGGAAAAATCCCAACGCCGTCGCGGGGATTCGAACCCTGTACCTTCTGTTCACGAAGCGAAAGCGTTGACTGCTACGCCACGAGACCCCCTTAGTTAGGTAAATAGACATACAGAGATAAAGACCGTTGCCAAATGACTATTCTATACGTCATGGATTCTTCAACAGCTAACAGAGGGGGACGTCTAAATGCTGACCTAAATATTATCATTTCTAACTAAGGTGTCAACCAATCAGCCTTGTAAATCTTCCATGAATTCACTCTCTAGGTATGGTTCCATTTCGTAAGAGTGGTTGTGGTGGGGGAGGGGGAGGGGGGATCCAAACAGTTCCCAATGATTTCATTACCTTCCTAGGGATTCTTCAACTTTTTGATTGGTTAGAAATTCAGGCCAAATGAACTGGAGAAGAGAAGAAAAAAAGATTTTTTTTGGGGGAAAATAAGCAATAAGAAATGGAGAAAAGGTTCTGTGTTAGATTGTTAACTATAATACATCGGTTTGTAGATAATAATTCTATATTATGGTAGTCAACATGTTCTAAGGCGGTTCTAAAGATCTTGAGAAGATTCCACGCTAATCTACAGTGCATAGCCATTAAGACTCTGAAAGGACCAGAGAAAAAAATCACGCTAGGCGGGCTCGAACCCGGTCCTCCGCGTCCAAAGTCGAGCGACTTAATCTCTGAGCCAAGGTAGCTCGTTTATTTATTGCAGTGATATCTTTGTCCTTTGTTTGCTCGATGCTATAGAATAGAGTAATTGTGGTATGGTTATTTCCACCCTAACCTGGGCCCAGCCTGTTTTTATGTGAACATCGCGTTTGATTGCCTTTTTACGCAGAGTCCGAACGCATGGTTGTGTTTGTTGGCAGGTGTTTTATCACTCCAGTCTGAGCACAGACTGTTTAAGACCCTAGTTTCGCCAAAGTTGTCCACATAAGACAGGCGAAAAAAGACAGAAGACAGGTCTGGTCAAACTATCATTTATTGCCTTATCGTGAATATCGCCTTTGATGATATTATTATAATGTCATCACCACGGTTCTTCAGAAGCCAAAGACGGGCATTAGATTTTCTGATGTCCGCACCCAATAGACTGTCAGTCCTAAGAGCTGGAAAGGGGTCCTTGATTTGGTGGCGCCTTGCCATATTCCTGACGGTGACCCTGGTCTCAAGATCTACCATAACCTACTGACTCCTGTCACTCTACGTTATCTGACTGGGTTTCTAGTGTAGCATTGATGTTCTAGCACAGATCATATTAACTAATGAAATTTGTGTCGAGCTCCCATCTAACGTCGTGACATATCTATATGTCTGTACATCTATTTATCTGACCCCCCCCTCTCTCTCTCTCTCTCTCTCTCTCTCTCTCTCTCTCTATCCCCATCTCTCTCTGTCTATTCGTTTATCTATCTATCTCCTGCATTTCTATTTCCCTGTCTATGTATCCGCCCCCGATTGTCTATATTTGTGTCTGTATGCCTGCCAATCTATATTCCTATCTATCATCTGTGGATTTGTGTATCGTTCTGTCTGCCTATTTCTCTACTCATTTATATCCTAATCAATCTTACTATGTGGTTAATATACCTCTTTATCTCTATCTGCATGATTCATATGGCCGTGTGACTGGTCCTCTTTCCCTTTTACTTCACTCCTTCTCCGCTTTATCCATCTTTCTCTCTCAATCTCCCCCTTTCTTGAGCACATAATACTGTTGTTATCTTTTCGTTTTCCTTGTTCATATTTTCCCCTTTCTTCTCACTCCTCATCAGAGCGAAAACTTTATCCCTTTTTTCCTATCACCTGACTTAACCGCTCTCTTTCTTTCAGCAATTTGTCATCATTTTCCATCTGGTGATGATGGGAGAAGCTGATAAGGGCAAGAAACCCACAAATCATTCATCCCTGTTCCCCACGCGTGGGGTCTTTCTGACCCAGATGACATGACGTTTTCAACGATTTTTAAAGGCTTGACTTGAAAATAATTCATAAAAACTTTAATATTACTCACGAATTTGAATTTGTTTGACATCACAGTTCCAAGAGGACTGACTGATCATCGTTTAACAACAGTATGAGTTTGGTTGATGGTTTGATCAAAACCTATCAACAACGCAATATTGTGCTGGGCTAGATCCATGTTTTAACACAGTACTCCTGAATCGCGATTGGCCAGATCCATGTTTTAACACAGTACTCCTTAATCGACATAACACCGAAAGGTACTAAAAGGTTATTGATAACGAAAGAACTCCTGAATCGCGATGGGCCAGAACCATATTTTGACAAACCGCCATGATCTGACAAAAGACCTTGCACAATAATGTATTCATTATGAATAATAATTTACACATTAAAGTAACTCTCGGGGTCACCACTAAGCTATAGTAAGAGCTGAGCGAGTTTGCCACTCTGGCCAACTGTCTAAATTTAACAATTTTGTGACCTGAATGAGACAACGATTCTTTGAATATGACAGATGACCATCAATAATTGCCCCAATGAGTAAGCTACCCATAATTACGTTGGCAACAACCAGTCTATTCCAATTGGCTGGGCGGGGCGGGGATTTGACAAAACTGACGGAGTTTTTTTTAAAAAAATAGTGTGCGACATCAAAATCACAACTGCGGAGAAGTTTAATTGTCAATAAGTATAAATTCCTGCAGTTCAAGTGAAATGCCTTTCTTCTATTTGAGAACTCACTAATCCTGTTTTATGTTTGAAAATACTTTGCATAAAACAAGTGATAATTGAAAAAAAACCAAGAGATTAAATTATTAGAAAAAAGTATTCATTTTATTGGAAATGTGTATGTTCTCTCATTTAATCGCAGAGGGAAAATTCTGATGATATTTGTTGGGTTTTTTTTTTAAATTCCATCTTTGCAATCAGTGATAAGCATCGGTAGCATATATCACCAGACATCTCCGGCATCGACAGGGCATTGACACTGTGTAAGCAACATCAGAGACGGGACCATTCAGGAAGATCACACAGTTCTAACAGTTATATTACACTAGATGGCACGAGTACACCGACGAGTACACAGAGTAGACAAGTTCTAAAGCCGAATCGGATCGAGCTATTTACCCCTGGAGTCAGAGAATCTTTGATTAAGACAACAACGATCATCAGCGCTCTATTCTCTCCTGGCTCCAGCTAGCTGTTTACCCGGGTGTCTCCCGACATCCTGAAGGACCGGAAGTGCCAGGATACCCTCTCATTCCGCTGCCGGTGTTGAATCAGACACTCAGGGCCTATCTCTGCCTCCGTCCTTCTATATTTGAACTGCATTCAGCATGGCTGGGCCCCCAACAATTGAGCTTCAAGTGCCTCCCAGCGTCCCGTTCCCACAATCCTCCTGTGTTTTTAGCCATCCAGTGTTTGGGCATCTTTTGTGCCGCGGAACCACAATTGACATGTGTTGATGTAAAAAGAAAAGTTCCTTTTTTTAAAAAGAGAGAAAACCCCCAAAAAGAAGAAGAGGAAGAAGATAAATCCTAGCCAATCAAATATGAGCTCATCCCATTTAACCAGTGATCGAGACTTTCCTAGAATAAGATCGGGAGTTGTGAAGTTTAAAATATTTTTCATTATTATCATTTCATATTTTGACAACTTGAAAATCCAAAAATATTAGTATCATGCCATAATAATGCGAGTTGTGGTTGTGTCTAGAACTAGGTGCCGAAAATAAAATCGTAGGCCTTTGTTGTTTTATGGAAATCAGTCAACCCACATAATATAGATTAGACTATAGAGTTGTATTAGGTACAAATCATATTCTGTCCATAAAGATGTGATAAAAGCATCAAAATCAACTCCAATAAATACCTTGAAATGATAGTTTGTTTGCTTTTAATTTTCCACGAACAAAACGGTGTGCAGAAATCAACACATTTCCTCAACAACAGAGCTTAGGGCAAATATGAAATTTCTATGTTTAATTCTATATCAATACAAAGGCCGAATTGTGCCGAATTCTAAGCAGCACCATTCTGGAGGGGGTCTTTGAAGTGCCTTTGAGATACTGTGCAGGAAATGATTTTCGATTGTCCAAGCCCCTTTTGACGGCGTGCATGGGGGAGTGTCTTTGGTTATTGTGTGTGGGTGAGTCAATGCGTGCACTCCCCAACACTATCATTATACACACGTGGTCGGTGTTTGTGTGTGTGTGTGTGTGTGTGTGTGTGTGTGTGTGTGTGTGAATGGGTTTGAAAACACGTTCATGCAAATCAAACACCCTCGTTTTGTGTGTTTCTATTTGGTTTAGAGGATGCAATAATGTCTGGTGCGATTCAACCATTATTTTTACGAATTAAAATTTTCCTTTAAAACATCACACTTGAGATTCTTTAATAACGAGCAGAAAAATAGTGATGATATTTTTTAGCATAGAATTGAAATAATGACTTAGTTTTCCAAATAATCTGTTTTCGAATCAGATTGCAAAGGTTTGAATTCAACTCTGAAGTGGTGTGAGCAACGATTGTCAATAATTTTACCGAGGTCCGCAGGAGAGTGATGTCCCTTTGTTTGTCATTGCTTGATCCAAAATACTTTGCTATAGCCTTCTATAGAAATCGGAAAATTCCGAAATTGTCGTGAGTAGAATTCAAGCACCTTCTATGAAAAAAATCGCATCAATCCAAGGGCAATTAACTCTAAACTGTCCTCGCTATTTATAGAGTGAAAAACGCCCAGTCTTATGTATTTATCATCTTTGGTGTGAGGATCAAATTATTATCTCTCGTATCTGAAAATAACCCAAAGTTATATAAAAGTGAAATTCAGTCGTTCTTCAAAGACATAGACGCGCGTGCAAACATGATATGATAATATTATATTAGGCATCAAAGAAAAGGGAAGAGGGGAAGAAACAAGTTTCTGCATCTTAGAGCCAGTACTATGACTAGAATAATAGTCATATTATAACATTAAAGACAATAACTTTCTTTCTTTCTTTTTTTTTTTTTTCATCAATTACTTTCAGCGTTAACAATTACAATAGTACCAAAAAAAAACAAACGATATCATTCTAACCGTCAGTCTGTGTCTGCTTAGATGTTATGTAACTTGCAATGTGTTTAAAGTTTTGTTTAAAGAGCTCAAGACAAGCCCAAGGTGGGCGATGTCCTAGCCGATCCTAGTCTTGGACAATGTCATGTTCTGGTCGATGTCCTGTCTTAGTTGATGTGTTGTCTTGGTCGATGTCTTACCCTGTCCAATAAGGCGTATATTATATATTATAATCATGGCGTGTTAAAATTTAAAGCATTATGATTGTTTAAAGATACGAGTGAAAACAGTGTTGATTCTACGAGAGTTGCTTTATCATATGGATGATGTTATAGCATGGGCACTATTGACGTGAAGAGAAAAACCTACCATGAAATAACTTTCGTATTTCACATGTGAAATAACATGACAATGTAAACAAGATAATTGCGCGCCCCGATGACCTATCTTAGCTACATGTAAGCTAGAGACGAGGGTTTTTTTTTAGTTTTGTATATTCCATATTATTAAATAGTAAACCCCTACTGATTCCATAGGAACCCACAGGGTCAGAGCCATAAACACTCGAGAAAGTTCAAAGGCCAAATTACCAACGTCGCCGCCGGGATTCGAACCCAGTACCTTCTGCTCACGAAGCGTTACCGTTAAGCCACGAGGCCCTCCACTATTAACTGAAAAGCTTCATTAGTCAATGGTCCCATTTTTCCCCTTATGTCATCAGATTTAAAAAAAATTCGTTCGTACCTTTTGGTCTATGATGACTCCCGGCAACCTTCATTTGTTTTTGTTTCTAAAGCACGAATTAGTCACTCTCTATCTATGGCGCTCTTCTTTCTCTCATGCTTATTTTTCTGGAATGTTCACACACTCTGTCCTTGTTTATCCATATTAGCTTTATAGTGCTTGCTCCATTCATTACACTATTGATATTACTTAACTGTTCTACTACCGGAGCTACTCTTGTATCTATGTCGTCCATATTTGTTTGTTATTGTTGCTGTCCCGCCGAGAGCATTACAATAATTTTGATCATAGCCCACTGCATGATATAGCCCACTGCATGACATAGCCCACTGCATGACATAGTCCACTGCATGATATAGCCCACTGCATGACATAGCCCACTGCATGACATAGCCCACTCGAAGTGAAACTTGACGGTTGTCTGCATGATGATCGACTTTGAGAATTTAGCGATGGCTCTATACACATTGAGTTTGTATGTTATTCTTTTGGAGTGGCAGTGGCTCACGGGTCAAGTAGATTTCGTCCAAAAGTTTGGCGAGGCCGGCACATGTCAATTGTTACACATTCTTTCCTTGTATATTCATAAGAATTGTTACCCGACCCATTTTAAGACCTAGTGAACGTAAGGAATAGGGCGTTCGTGGTTCACAGGTCATGTGACTCGAAGGAGGGTCGGGTTCGAGTTCGCCTATCGTGGGTTTTTTTTCTGGTCCTTTCAGAGTTTTCATGGCTCTGCTCTGGAGATGTTTGAAAACCACCTTTGATATGATCTGTACGTGTTGAAAAGGGCGTAAAACGTCAAACGTTAGAACTTAGAAGTACGTAATGAATTAGTTTCTTGGCAAGGAAACTACGAAGCTCTTGGAGCGGGATTCGAACCCAGTAATATCGCCATTAAAGTTCCCTCTCTTAGCAAGCAGCGGTAACTTCCACCAAAGTAATATTTACTATTAAATGTCTCTCTCTCTCTCCCCTCCCTGTCTCTCTGTCTCCCTCTCTCTCTCTCTCTCTCTCTCTCTCTCTCTCTCTCTCTCTGTGTGTGTGTGTGTGTGTGTGTGTGTGTGT
>JARBEQ010254948.1:0-10874 GCA_030265355.1 Tritonia tetraquetra
TAGGTTCTCGATCCCACCTACCTGAATAGGATCAGGGAAGTGGCTAATATGTTTTCACCGAGTTTCAAGGAGAAAAACACCCGACAGTGTCGCTGCCGGGACTCGAACCCGGTACCTTTCACTTCAGAGGCGAGAACCGTACCTCTGTGCCACTGGGACCCCATATAGGGCAATTAAGGTTTGCAATTTGTTTGTTTGATCGAGAACCAAATTAATACCGCAGAGCGGTGTTGAGCCCCCGTGTTGAGCCATAAAAGGCCCACAAGATACCAGCCATAAATGCAGGCACCCTGACAATACAATACAGCTATTCGGATAGTAAAAGCGGGTGACACATGATGCAGCGATTCGGATGGAATGATTTTCTTTTTTTAAAGTAAGCTTAATCTTACTTCTTTCATAACGTACTCTTCATCACATTTCTTTTATCAAGTAATAAAGCAACCTGCCAACCCCCAAGCAAACAAAATCCTGACAGAGACCAGAAAAATCCATGATTTTGACAAATTTTGGATAAAAATCTGTGACAATCCCGAAACACACGTAATGTGTGTAAAAAACTAAGAAGTTATTACAAACAGATGAAAGATAAAATGCTCCAAGAAAAGCTTTTGATGTAAAATTCACAAATTGAATTTGAATTCCAACAGTTCAGAAATTGTCTATGAAAGCCCCTTTTCATAACAAAACAAAAAAAATTCAAAAACATCCACAGAGACAATATTTTTGCCCTTCACTTATGATTTAAACTTTTCACAGCTGTTAGAAATGAATACGCTATCTAACCATATCACCAACATCTGGCGTTCATTGCTAATTCATGGATAATGTACACATATAATTTACTTTAATGATGAACAAGAAGAAAAAAAGGGTGGGTGTGCGACTGCTTAGATCGTCCAACAATTTCTCGAAAGGTCTTGTTATTATTACTATCGGATCCGCATTGTCTAGACTCGATTTCGGACAATCTACCTCCCCGTCATTGGTACCAGTAAACTCCTCAGCATCGTAATCTGACTTATAACTCATTTCATCTCTCGCCAGACTTTTAAATTTTGAAGACCATAATCATAAGATGGGATTTAAAGTAAACGAATGCACAAATGATCGGAATGCGTCAACAATCAACAAATGACAGACACATTGTATCGGAAATTCCTCATTCTTTTTTCAGCAAAGCGACACCTTTTATCGGCCGTACGATACTGAGGTAGACAATATAAGACAAGGTAAGAAATAAAGAGTATCGACATGACAGAAAAAAAGTATCGATCCGTGCAAATATTTCCTGTCCAATTCTTGCTCGTCAAAATTTTTAAAAATTGTGACAGTTGACAGGTATGCTGAAGAGGGATGAATAGAGAGCAGGAAACTATATAAATATTTTACAGTTACAAAACGCCACAACACTGCTCTGCGATATTAATGGGGTTTGATCAAACAAATGTATGCTCTTACCTTATATAATTGCTTTTCAACATCTTTGAGTCTCGCTCGAAGGTTTTTGATGTCATTCTTGAACCCTTCAACCTCAAGGTTTCTTCGCCTCTCCAAATCTTGGTAGCGGCTATTCATCATGGAAAGTCTTTGAGTCATCTTTGAGCTGCGATTCTGAAATTCGCATGACAAAAATTGACAATGTCTTAGATTCTTGTGGCCGGAAGAAGTGATTATCTAAATTGCACTGTTGTTATGTGTTCTTTCAAACAAGTGCTATGCTCTTCCCACTAATCAAAAATATTGGCAATGTGAAGATAAAAGAGATTCAATATATGATTCATTCAACAATTATAATTACAATCATTCTTGTTCCTCGTGCTTTTGTACCATAAGAATATAATGGAATTATGGAAAAAAATAAAACTCGATGGAAACCATTTGTTATTAAGCTCAAGAGTAAAATGACGGCTACCAAAGAGTGGTGAACCTGGTTTGAACTGCACTCTAGCACGGATATATTGAAATTCCAGGGACAGTACACTTTATTTCGCTGTATCGTCAAGTCAATGATAATATCATTAAAACAAATTTGGACCAAAAATTCCTGTATCCCTGCGTATTTAACTCAATGTCAAAAGATCTTGACGCATATGTACCTGAAAGACTTCTCTTGTAACATCCCCTTCTTCTCGTATACGAGACAGCTCATCCTCCAGTTGAATAACTTGTTCTCTGTAGTTGTCTGCAAGTTTTTGGCTTTGAGTGACCTGGTACTCTAAACTCTGAGAAAAAAAGATGAAGCGGTGGAAAAAAGGAGATATAGTTTTAAAACACAGAGCTTTGTTCAACCAGGTGAAAACCCTCGAATTGTGGAAACATTCAGTTGTTGTCTTTCAAAATTATGAAATGATAGGTTAATAAAATAATAATCTATGCTTCTCTCTTCATCTATCAAATATTTGCATTGCAAAATTAATGTTTTTCCACATTTCACTTAATTCAAAAGTACACATCAATTCCCAGTGTGCTATTCCACCATCAATTCGATGTCTACACAGGTTTATTTTGTGGGAAAATAAGAAATATGTAAGATAAGATAAGATAACTTTATTTATCCCTTTCTCGAAATTTGTATGATATATCAAAGATGAGTACAAAAAAAAAAAGAAGACAAATTATATTTTCAGGAGGCATACTATAAATAGAAAGTAAGAAAAATCATCTCTCTCTGGTCAAATAAAAAAAAAAAAAGAAGTAATGGACAACAGCAAAATACAGACAGTCTGAACGAATATAGAAGAGGAAATATATTAACCAACACTGACCTAAGAATAACCAATGACACAGAAGAATGAAGGAACCTGATCATCATTGTCTAAGCGAGACCTGACACGTGAAGAAGCTAGAAGAATGCGATGAATTAATGTCCACAAAAATTTGTTCCACATACCTTCACCTCTTCAGGATCTATTTTTGGTTGTGATGTCATTGAAGTGTTCATGACAGACTCCCTGAGAGTAACATTGGCTTGGGACTTCACCACATCCATTTCCCTCAGCAAACGATCTTTTTCTGCCATCCATGCGCGCTCCATGGCTCTACCCTCAAAGCGAAGCTCAAGGAAATCTTTAGTGCTGTCATACAAGAGATCCTGGGTTTTGTGTAGTCTGAAAACAAATAAAGGCAATGAACCAAAAAATCAAATAACCATTGAAATTACCTCAATTCTTCCTTAGTCCAAATCAAACATGTGATTCGAATTTTGAAAGACCTTCACCACAAACACAGTTAAATGAGATATCAATGTCTTTTTAAAGTACAAATATTGTGAGGCTATGGTAAAAATATATCTACATGGAAGATCAACCATCATTTAATTATTTTCTAACTCTTTTGGGCCATTATCCATTCACTGATGAGGGGAAATAAAATACATAAATCCTTATAAAACGTCAATCTTTACCTATAAACAAGTCATATATATATAGAGTCAACATTAAAAAAGCATTACATCTTGGTATGACATAGACCCAATTCTAATCAATTGTTCTTTGTCTTTCTGAAGGTCTATTTCATGCAGAAATATCAAGTGGTGCTATTTCAGTCTTAAAATTTCAATAATATGATTTTATGACATGAGGTAAAGTAGTTATCACATAAAAAATAGCACTCCTGAGAAATAAAAATATCTTTGACTTTTAAAAAAATCTTTGTTGGTTATTTTGCAAAATTTAAAGCCAAATCTTTATTTAGCTGTGAACAAGTATAAAAATAATCATAAACAAAAATAATTAATCAATTTGAAGCTTTTTACTGAATCAGTCATTTCCTGGTTGTTTTCATGAGCCTTTCCGAAGTAACTTTGGGAATGATGTTCTTACTTTTCAGTCAATGTGCGAATCTTTTCCTCATCTCTTTGCCTCCTGGTCTCATATTCCTCTTCTTTAACTCTTCTGTCTTCCAGCAAGGCTTCAACTTTTTCCTTGGAGAGTTTAACTTGCTCAGCCATTTGAGCCTGTAAGGATTCAACCTGGAGAGACAAGAAATGAAAAATTAAAAGGACATCTTTTTCAACTATACATTCACAAAATGAGAACATGTGTATGAAAATCTCTATGTTTACAATAGAGACCTGAACATTAAAAAAACCCACAAAAACTTATCTACAATTCATAGAACACTAGAAAGTAATAAAAATTAGGAAAAGACAAGCAATGATCTCCACAACCGTCATAAGTAATGTCTGTACTGAAGTATCAATTCTAGATAGCAAATCGAACTGATTGATAAGGACTCTTCGATACAATCACAACTACCTAAAAACAAACAAATATTCATGTACCTGTAAACTTAATATTTCATTTTCATGGGCATATTTTTCTTCTGGAAGTTGTGTCAAAGCGGATCGCTTCTCGGTAGATGAGGAATTTTTCTTTTTATTTGATATGGCTAAAGATACAAAGGAAAAAAAGACAAACTCAATTAGTTACACAAAGCTACAAGAAGGTTAAGAACAAAACATGTTAGCAAACAGCTACTTTCGTTTGTTAACCTGTTTTATTGATAAACTTCTAGAAACTCACCCATTCTATAAGAGACTAAATGATTCTTTCTTAATACAATCTTTGAACGATTGAAACACAGATGATTATTTTATTTATAAATCAGACTATAATGTTGAATTTTGAAAGTGAAAGAGGTACTAAGGAGACGAATGGTTATGGATTTAAGCACCCTGAATGTTTTGCTGTTTTCTTGAAAAGAAACATTTTTCAGACTGCCTCCTTTGGCCCAGGCATAGAAATGGGTACCAACTAGCTGAGAATTATGAAAGTCATCTATAGTCTATCATATCCAGCAAAGGCTCATGAATCCAGATTAAGCAACAGTCCCCATGAGGCACATCGTTCTTCGTACCAACTTAGTTTAAAAGTAATGGCCACGGCCTGTAAAGGGAGATTGTTTGTTTGTTTAATCGAGCCCCATTAATACCACAGAGCAGTGTTGGGGCCAGCCCTATGTTCAGCCATGAATGGCACACATAAATGCAGGCACCCCGACTGAACACAGAGCCAGAAACTCCTTGGATCAGAGAGTTTCAGACAAGCAGGTGATCAGCCTACTGTGTCCACAACTCTTTACTGAGCAATACACTGATCAGCATTAATCACAGATGGGCCAATAATCAAGTTACTGTAGCCCTTGAGGATACCCCCTCAGCTATGGATAAAAACTGGGAGGTTCTATCACTCTGGGCAGGTAAAGGGAAATAATAATGATGATTTGAAAAATTCACATTACATGGAACAGGAACAGCACTATTGTTGACATTTGCAGACGACTGCCTTTGCTTATGTTTTTGCTCGACTATAGCTTTGGCTGGCGGCTCTTTCATGAAGTAGCTGATTTCACTGTCCACTCCTGTGCCCAAATTAAGTAACTTTTGAATTTTTTTCTTGTCTTCCAGTTCTCGAATCTGTTTACGTAATACAAAACAAATTTAATCTTTTATAAGGAAAGTAATGTTAAACTGCATTGTGCAATTATCAATGCAAGAATCTATCATGGCATGGTCAAAGTGAAGTATCAAATAGCCTTAAATATATTCCATAAACAGCCCAACTAAAATTATCTGCATTTAAACCTGATGGCCACAAATAATAAGCAATTTTATACTGTGCCTTCCCTAGTGATAGCACAAGGCACATTACAAGCCATGGCCATAATACATAAATAAAGTACATAAACATAAAAAGATATATATACAATACATCCACAATCAGTATCATTGTAAATAAAACTAGCAAAGAAGTTTTTATACAGCAAACCAATGGTCGATGTAAGCTTTTAAAAAATAGGCATGATTTGAACGTGTTCAAGGACTCAGCACCCCCTGGTGATGAACAGAGGACCTATTCATATTACCCCGGGTCCCACAGGGGGGTCATTGTCATAGTAGAACATTATAGAGCTGGCACCCACACGTAAATTACATTTTTTTCTCACCAGACCCATATTCTAAAACAACTAATGGGCATATTTTTCGCCATTGCAACCCCTGTTGATGAACAGAGAGCTCCCACGGGGGGTTGCGGGATTCTAATGGCAGCCAGTGTAGGTGTTTCAGAATTGGAGTTATGTGCTCTGTTTTTGACAGTTTTGTTACAAGTTTAATGGCAATGTTTTGTATTTGTTTTGCCATTTTAAATTCCATATAGCATACTTTCCATAAGGGTGAAATGGATAAGTTGGAATCCATGATGACTCCAAGGTTTGACTTTATCAACCAAAGGGATATCTTCTCCACAAAGGTTAAAAGGTTTTATGTTGGCAGAATCTATTTTAGTTTTTAGTTCCTATGATAATAATTACTTCTGTTTTGGTCTTATTTAGTTTTAGTTTATTGGATGACATCCATGAAAAAAGTCTAGTGACACCTTCATTAAGCGAGTCTGC
Organism: Tritonia tetraquetra; assembly: GCA_030265355.1. Taxonomy (NCBI): domain Eukaryota; kingdom Metazoa; phylum Mollusca; class Gastropoda; order Nudibranchia; family Tritoniidae; genus Tritonia; species Tritonia tetraquetra. Next base: position 6,400 of record JARBEQ010254948.1, read on the forward strand.
AACATAAGGGAGTTGTGACATTTCTACAGATGTCTACAGCTGGGTGTCATCAGCGTATATATGGTTATTGAAATTATACTGATTAATGATATTATGTACAGGCTGTGCATATAATGAAAGGAGAAAAGGACCTAGGACAGAGCCCTGGGATATGCCGTGGAGGATGCTGACTGGTACCTATACAAATTGACCCTATAGGGTTAAAACCTTCTGAGTGGCTTCAAACCCAATACCAATACTTGCAGACAAAAAGGAAAGAATAAAAAGACTGTGTATTACTTTGAGTCTGTCATTTTCTGCATACAGCCTCAGCACATGTTCTCTCTCTTGGAAAAGATAAATCTGCATGTCACTCAATGCCTTTTGGAGCTCCACAATTTCTTCCTCTCTCTGTCTCAGCTCCCACTGCATTGTATGCTAAAGAAAACAAAAATATGGAGTTAATCTATTCATATATTGGTTAACATACATTTCTACTATCTCTCTTTTTTGAGGTACTAGCTCACAGCTATGGAAATTATTTGCAATAACGTATAAAGTTGTTAGTTTCATGCCATTGGCAACACATTTTAGGCCATATCAAAGGCGGGACCTCTGAATTATAGTCCATCTCCGATATGGACTTTATTCCATTGGAATCTCAGGGTCAGGGCCATAAAACTCGAGAAAGTTCAAAGGAAAAAATCCCAAAGGCCCCGCCGAGATTTCGAACCCAGTACCTTCTGCTCACAAAGCGAAAGCGTTGACCGCTATGCCACGAGCCCCCCCCCCCCCCCCAATTATCTGCAATAGTGTGTCCTATTTAGAAAGTGACATATTGTCAATTGTCCACTTAATGCTACAGAAACCAGGATAAGCCCAGGCATGTTAGACCCCACAGTGTTTATAAACAACTAGCGCTGTACTATTCAATTCAATCAAAATCTATTATTATTATTTGCAATAGGCATAAAGGTACAATTACAAAAGGGTCACAGTAAAAAGTATCTGCAGGACAACACACGTATTTCCATAGTGGTCCATAAAATTACAAATCATTCACAATAACAGTTACCATGAAAAATAAAATCAAGGAACAGAACATGAAAGAATAAAATCAAAATATCTATAATAAATATTCAAGGATGTAAAAATAAAAAATCATGCATTTCTTCATTTAATACAATTTTCCTAGACTCAATTTGAAAACAATCTTTCGACTTAATAGATGTTAGAAATGCTTGAAGTTGAAGGCTGTTCCTTATACAAAGAGTTTTGGCCTTGTGCTTTTAAATGTGGAACAGTATAAAAGAATTTTGAGAATGCCTCGAATTGTAAGAATGTATTTGTTATAGTAGGTTTAAAACAGCAGATACCCGGGGATACTAAAACTTCAATGTGTACATTTCAATGCTTACACTTACAAAAGCATTCAGTAGGGGAAAGATATCAAGAAGGGAACTGACTACCATAATAACTATACTTTTTCTCTCTCTTCCTTTCTTATCCAATTCCCTTTTACCATTACAGTGTAGGGCCAGCACAATGAGTCTGGATTTCTCTGGATCAAGACATTAAGCCAAGCAGGTGATCAACCCACTGTGACCTTTCTCTTCCATGGGTAATAAAAGTGGTGCTACATAAAAGACGATGTGAATATGTTATTGAAAAGGTGGTTCCACAGAAGAGTCACAGCCTTGATGACAGCCTCAGTGCCTGTATAAGGTTAAAAAGAAAAACCACAAAAAAACTACCACCACCTTTGAATCTGATTGCTATTGTTATCTTGTTTGTAAACACATTGAAATCACAAGAATCTTATTGATAATAAAAAAAGAAGAAAAATCTAACCTGTTCCTCATAGGCTACTCTGTATTCCTCCAGTTTACAAACCAATTGATCATGCTCATCATCATATTCAGCTATTTTCTTGCGATAGTATTCCAACAATTCTCTTGAAGGCCTGAGGTGACCTAGGATAGACATGGATGAAAGAGACTTTTCAAATTTTTGCTTTTTCATAGGATAAAATTTTATCCACCTTTTTTATGTAACGAAAAAAGAAGGTCCTATAACTATAATTGTAAATTGCTCATCAGTTTCCTCATAAAACAGCACCTGATTTTCAGTGAAAGCTTGTAACTGCTTGAAGTTTACTATATGAGAGGAAATTTAAATAATTTTCAATTAAATGACCAAAACTATCCATATATAACACGATTCTCAACTAAAAATAGATCTGATACTAATACCTTTTGTTGAATCTTCCAAACCAGGGTTTAGATGGCATAGAAACGATTTGAATCTAATCAGAAAATCAAGTCAAGACAGTAGACGAGCACACAAAATCAAGATTATTTGGCGACTCAGAATGCATATATTTACTTACTTATCCAGTTCCCTTTTACCATTACAATGTAGGATGTGACCTTTGAGGTAAGAATTATTTTTGCCCGAACAGCGGCCTATCGATTTTCAGGTGCCAAGGGTTCTTTAAAGTGCGCAATGTGCACACAGAACCTCCGAGTTTATCGTCCGTCTCCGATAGGGCTAGGTTCTTTGATCCCACCTACCTGAACAAGATCAGGGGAGTGGTATTGGTTTTCACAGAGTTTCAAGGAGAAAAATATCCGACAGTGTCGCTGCCGGGAATCGATACCGGTACCTTTCACTTCAGAGGTGAGAACCATACCTCTGCACCACTGGGACCCAGAGTGCTTTAATGTGAAATCAAAATAAAATATGACCGCCTTAGCATGGAATGGCACCCAAAATGAGATTTTTAAAAATGACACAATTCGAGCAAACCAATAGATAAACATAGCAACAAGAGTAGTGACTGCGCATGTTTGAAATACAGCATATCTGTTGTCTAAAGTATATTATTGGTTAATGATAGCTAGACCTTTGCTCGCTGATCGGCGTGATGTAACGGCAAGGGAAAATCCAGTTGCCTGCCGATTGGCGCAATGTGACAGAAAGGTGAAAAGTGTTAAGAAGCAATTGCAAATTAATGTGATTATTGTTTCTTAACTTTATTATTTTTCTTCATGCCCAGTGTAGTGTAGGTAACAAGACTAGGCAGGATTTAGAATCCTCTTTTGCTTTTAATTCTAATGTTAATTTTAACAAGTGCGACTCTCACAGAATATTGTTATAATGTCATGAAGTAATGTCAAGAGTTCCTCTCTCACTTTGCCTGTTGAAATGCAATACATCATGCATTATCAAAATATATGTTAAGTCCAAGGAAAGCCTTATTATGTTGTCTCCAGTAAATTTTTCATCCATTGCGCCCAAAACTATTGGTATCAAGACCATCAGTTATCAGTGGCGGCTTGTGGATGTATTCATTTGGGTGGGCAAGCAAACAAACAAGTAGGAAATATTTTTTTAACTGATGAATTTGAAAATATTACCAAGTCTTTCATTGATATCAGGCAAGTCAGGATCATTCTTGTCTGTTTCTTCATTGTCGGACACGTTTCCCCCTAGTTTAGGATTGTCCGATTGTAAAACGCTGTGAAACATACTTTCGTTCAACTTGCTGAGATCAAGACGATCTCTGGAACTTTTCCCAGCAAATTTGTTACCCCTAGAAATTAAATAGAAAATGTGAGTTCATTATGATTGTAAATATTATATTGCATCTAGATCATTCAAAAGAACTTCTTCACTCTTTTCTCTCATTAAGGAAAAATCCCAATGCACCCCCAGTACCTTCTGCTCACGGGGCAAAAGCGTCAGCGCTAAGCCATGAAGCGCCCCCTCCCCCAGTAGTCACACAAAAATTTCAGAGCTAAGAGACATAAATGATAAACTGACTAATTTGTGGATAAGAGAAGGCAAAACCAGGCTAAATACGAAATCAAAACTATACAGGTCCCTTGTAAAATCAGTGTTATTATACAATTGTGACACGTGGGCATTTAAAAATCTCATAGCCAGCCATTTGACTGGGTTGGGAAGGCTCAGAATGAGTGGACAAGAATTGCAGTTTGACCTACTTTGATCAATGTCCTTGAACCCTACCCTCCTATACTCTAAACAGACTCCAAAATCTTAATTTACTGTTGTTTCACTTTGAGTATGTTTAGTAGGGTTCAAGGACATGGAACCCTGAACGTGTAAAGAAACAATGATAACATAGGTTGAAGTTAAATCGCTATGCTTATCTGCATAATGTCTCAAATAGACAACTTCACTCGACAAGAACGGAATCACTGAAAATCAGATTATAAAAATTTAAAACAGTTCTCTTGAACTCAATCTAGAGTGGATATGCCCCTCGACGTGCGCATCCATCAAGACAGACTCGCGAAAAAAAAATATTTTTGAATATTAATTTAATTAATTTTCTGCCGAATACCCTTTCCCCGTTTATTTCTACCATATGTTCCATGTTTGATGTGAGCGTGCGTGATGGATGAAAGGTTGCATGGAAAGAGTATGAATGAGATACAAAATATATCCTATGTTTGTGAAAGGTGTAAAGA
>JARBEQ010254959.1:0-10874 GCA_030265355.1 Tritonia tetraquetra
GAGAAAGAAGGGAGGAATGGAGAAAGAAAGACGGAATGGAGAAAGAAGGAAGGGATTGAGAAAGAAGGGAGGAATGGTGAAAGAAAGACGGAATGGAGAAAGAAAGACGGAATGGAGAAAGAAGGAAGGGATTGAGAAAGAAGAAGGGATTGAGAAAGAAAGGAGGGATTGAGAAAGAAAGGAGAAACGGAGAAAAAAGGAAGGGATGGAGAAAGAAGGAATGGATGGAGAAAGAAGGGAGGAATGGAGAAAGAAGGGAGGACTGGAGAGGGAGGAATGGAGAAAGAAGGGAGGAATGGAGACGAAAACATGGCGTTTCTCCCCGGGAGCTATTCTCCATGAGATATTGGACACGGAAGGCAGAAAGGAAACGGCAGGGCATTTGAAGTGACAAAACCCTAAACAGCACTGCCATCTCAAGAGGACATGGAGAAATGAGGGAAGAGATGGAGAGAAAAAAAAGAAACATCGAAACAGCATTGAGTCGAGTTTGAATGAGAGATAGTGTTAGAATTATTGAACTCCTGCCGCCCTGGCTGTCGCATGAGCGCGTTCGATAATCTGTTCGGAATTGGTTTTCCCCCCACAGAGTGAGCGGGGTTTCTATGGAATTAATATCAAACTGACAATGTAAAGAGGTTAAGGAGCGATCTAAACACTGTGGCTGAGCCATGTTGTTATTTTCCCCTGTTCGTGTTTGCGTGTACGTGTCAACGTATGTTTCTCATCGATTACCGATGAAGTCCTTGAATATTTCGGCAGAAATTGATCGTCGCTATTCCGAGTAAAAACAAGGAATTGTATCATGATGATTTTATTCACCAGAGAATCACGACCATAAGAAATAAATCTAGATATTCGTTTTTGAATCGTTTGTTTGTGTTCCCGTGGTCATTTATTTTCATTTATCTTTGATTCATTTCTAATCATAATATGTACGCTGTGTTTCGGGATTTTGTGTGAGTGTCCGTGTGTGTTGTTGTTTGTATTTGGGTGGGCTGGGGTTGTTGAAAAACCACTCTTTATACTTTAACTAAATAGATAAATGTACCATAATATAATATATCCAAAAAATATAACCAGAAACAGTTCAGTAAGCATCTTTGTCATACAAAAGCAGTGGAATACTGCAGCCATGTCGAGCAACAAGACTTGGCCACCCCTCAAAAACATGTAACAAAAGTTACAGCTAAAAACGCTGTATTCACTGTAATGACTATAGGTTATCTATCCATGTTCATGAATACTGCAATATTCACTGTTTTATGATATATTATATTATGGTACATGTATCAATGCTGTGGTTTTGTTTACCTACTTAGAGTATAAAGAGTAATTTTTCAAGGTACCCTCACACCACCTGAACATACCCCTTGAGGCCAAACATAGACTATGATATGTTTTCTATCGATTTCCATGAATACCGCAATGTTATACTCCATAAAGTGCACAAGATACCCACACACTGGAAAATACCCCTTGCGGCCAAACATAGATTTGGGAATATTGCATGTCTGTGTTTTTTGGTTGTTGGCGAAGGGATCGTGACACGTTTTACGTCCTTAAGTTTTGCGGGGTTTCCAACTGCCAAATTCCAGAAATCAGGCATTTTCTAAGTTCCTTGGCACTGAAATTTTGATTTGGCATGTTGGCATTTTCTTGGCATTAAAAAAAAAGACTTTAATGGACTGATTTGGCATGAAGCTGAAAAAGATGTTTGCGGCGCGGTGGTGGCACGTCTTTGAGTTCATATCATGTGGGATGTTTCAACATTCTTTCTACTTTTCCTTTCTTTTTTTCATCTTTCTTTCTTATCCAGTTCCCTTTTACACTTACAGTGTATGGCCAGTCTGGATTTTTATGGATCAAGATATTAAGCCAAGCAGGTGATCATCGCTCTTTGACCTTTGTGGTAGGAATTAATTTTGCCCGGACAGCGGTCTTGCGGCCTACTCTTGTCGATTTGTAACTGCCAAGGGTTCTTTAATGTGCGCAACGGGCACACGGGACCTCCGAGTTCATCGTCCGTCTCCGATAGGACTAGGTTCTTTGATCCCACCTCACCGAGTTTCAAGGAGAAAAATACCCGACAGTGTGGCTGCCGGGAATCGAACCCGGTACAGATATCAGGTCATATAAAGGCGGATCTAAAGTTAACTGCAATGGACCAGCATCCTATCTAAAAGTGGCAAATTGTCCACTTCTTGCTACCGAAAGCGGGTTAATCACCGACGTATTGAGTCACAAGACTCTTAAGCCGGCCACTCACTTACATGCAAGCCTGACGGCTGACATGCATGCATGATAAGTGGGTGGTGAAATTGGACGAAAGTTGAAGGCATGGATGTCAAAATGCCTTCATGGTGAGACCAAGTTTTGTTTGGTGTTTTTACGTCATGCCATCATATCTGTGCCTTGCCGATTGGATCGTACTTGCTTATACCTACTTTAAGATTAGATTTTTTAAAAGCCCAACTTTTTTCTGACGAATCAAAACAAAATGCTGAGTCCTAATAGGTGCAGTTAGGTTATTCCGATGATCATCTTAAAACACAATAAATGACAACCAAAAACATTATTTCCATACTATTCCATAGTGCTATGAACGGTCCCGGAAAGGGCGAATGTAAATGGGGTAAACATGATTACAGACACATCTGGGGGAATCTTTTTTCAAGAAGATAAAGAAATCAAGAAAACTTGGGGAAAAGAGCAAAGCATGTTTTAAATTATCCATTAACCCGAGGACAAACTGTTTGATCCGATTTCTGGAGGAGACTTCAACGTAGAGAAACGAAAATGGAGCACGTTTTATGTCCCTTTTAAGTGAAGCTCGTTATTCTTATATAAATATTTACAGAAAAAAAATAATTGAAATGAATTTTTCTACCATCATCAGACTTGCTTTGTTATAATGATATGGTGTGTTTGTGTGTGTGTGTGTGTGCATGTGTGTGTGTGTGTGTGTGTGTGTGTGCGTGTGTGTGTGTGTGTGTGTGTGTTATTACTTGTGTGGAATAATGAGAACGTTTATAAAATCTTAGGGTATCAAGTCAGGGTGAAAATGTGAAAGTGTCAGAAAAGAAACAGACACAGAAGAAAAAGGTGGTTTGTCGACTGTGGGGATCGAACCCACGCCTGCAAACGGCGAGTGACGGATACGCTTTGTCGATAGAGTGCGTGGCTCTCTACCTCTGGCTAGGGAATATGTCGAGGGATCGATCCCGCCAACGTTTCGACAAACCACTTTTCTTCTTCTGTGGCCTTTTTCTGTCACTTTCGCATCTTTACTTGATTTTATCTATGACATTACCAGTGCCCGATTCCCTTTGATTTCGTCGATGCCGTCGCAGTTTGTTTTAATGATGTGAAATGTTTTATCTCTCTCCCCTATGATGTTCAAACATTAACCCTTTACCGGCAGCGTTCGGTTTCAACTAAACCAAGGCATCGACCAGTTGATAGTATGAAAAGTAATAATCTGTTTATCTGATCAAACCGCATTAATACCGGAGAGCAGTGTTGGGGCCAACCCCATGTTCAGCCACAAAAGGCACACAAGACACCCGTATAAATCCAGCCACCCCGACCACCAAGCATGGCTGAACACAGGGCTGGAAATCCTCTGGATCAAAGCATTTCAGACAATCAGGGGATTAGCCTACTGTGTCCTAAACTCGTTAGTGACACCATGAGCAATACAGTGGGCAGTATAAATCATAATCAAGGTCAATAAACAAATTAATGGAGCCCTTGTGGTCACCTCCTCATCTGTGAGAATTTGCCACTTTGCGCGAGTAATGATCTGACAAACGACAAATAGAGGACTTCGTGGTTTAGCGGTAACGCTTTTGCCTCGTGAACAGAAGGTACTGGGTTCGAATCATGGCGGAGAGGTTTGGATATTTTCCTTTGAACTTTCTCGAGTTGCATGGCTCAGACCCTGTGGATTCCATTGGAATCAAGTCCAGTCGGAGATGGACTGTAATTCGGGAGTCCCGCCTTTGATATGACCGATCATGTATTGCCAAGGACGTAAAACGAACATTGAACTTTGAACTACAAATAATAGATTTAGAGCAGCCATAATATTTGTCTGTCTGCGTTTTCACCAATATTGAATTGAAGTAAATTATCAAACGGTGTTTCGTTTATCATGTAAACAGTCCCAACTCGAAACCTGATGGCCGTTAACGGGTTGTTATCATTATTATTATTGTTTTTATTATTATTATTATTATTATTGTTATCATTATTATAATGTGTAATGAAAGTATCAGAATTTATTTGATTGATTGAATCGTAACCAAGGACGGGTTAAGACGGACTATTCGGGGTGCTTTCCCTTTGTAGCTTGAGGACAATTCTCAGATGTTCCAGTAACAAAAAAACCGTATTATAATGTTGTGTACCTTGTAAGTATACATTGGTCATTTCCCACTGCGCTTCTCATGAACCCCTGAAATCGCGAAAATATAGGGGAATAAATTTCCTTTATCTTCACCCATTTGAGCCCATGTTTTATCGATCTTAATTAGTGAAGACACCCTGATATCTCAGCCATGCTGTCCAAATAATTACGATATTATCAACAATCCACCCCATCCTATTCTCCCCCTCCCCCCCTTTCTCCTCCTTTCCCAATATCAAAGACGTGATCCATGCGTATGCCTTATTTCCCCCGAGGAATGGCAATTTAGCATATATCATCATCATCATCATTTTTAGATGAAAGAATGTAATTTTGACAGAGGATGCATTCAAGTAAACGCCTCGATTCTTGTGCATGGAAATCATTATTCTATTATCCACTTATTACGTCATGTGTGCCGGTGTCCTGTGCTGTTCTATTTAGCCTCCTTGTGTTTTGTCTTCGGCTTATAATGGGCGTATTCATGGAATTTCGTGACTTGAATATCGAGCGCGATTAGAATAATATTACGATTCCAGGAAATCATCAAAGCCGTATTATGTCTCTGGCGTCTTAATTTTTTTTTTGCATATTATTATTATTTCTATTTTATTTCATTTATTACGCCTCCTTAATGATATTTGGCATTTATGCAAATGTTTTTGTTTGCTTGTTTGTTTGTTGGTTTGTTGGTTTGTTTGTCTCCTGTTCTTATAATTTATAGCGAGGTGGCTGAGTGGCTAAGACAGTGGACTTCGATGATAATGGAAATAGAGTCGTGGGTTTGAATGCCGACACAGACACTTCGTCGTTTTTTCAGGCAAGAAACTTCGCTTTGATTGCCCCTCTCTCGAATCAGGTGTAGAAATGGGTACCGATTCTCCGCTGAGACTTCTTTCATTCTTCCTTTATCAATAACCTGTAATACGTTTCGGAATAAGATTTATGCGTGATACACAAACTTTCACCATTGATCCCTATTCAGTGCCACCCTCTTTGCATCGAAAAGCCTAGATCCTGTTCTTTTTTATTATTTCTGAAACTGCATCTTGTCACATTTTCTTTGGTCCATTCAGATTTGGGAAAGTAAATTTGCGACAAACCATAGTCCTATCCGAAAGGGTACACATTGTCACTTGTCCACTTCACACTATGGAAATCGTATTGATTAATCCCTGGTATCACGAGCCTGAATATAATTCACAAGGCTGATTTAAAAAAAACGTTTGGTGTATTTTACGGCAAAAATCGCGCCGTAAAATGTAATTATTCGTCAGGGCCAAGGTGTTCAATTCCATTTGGGAAATATTTCAGGTTGTTTTATTAGATAAAGATTTACATTACGTCTTAATTTCCGGCTTCCTCCATCCTGCCATTATTCGTTATAAAGCCTTTGTAATCGACGGAAGTCATTTCTTTATCGATATTATCATAATTATTATCATATCAATCGTCGTCGTCATCATCATCACTACCATCATCATCATCACTACCATCATCATCATCACTACCATCATCATCATCACTACCATCATCATCATTTACAATCGACATCATTAGAATATCATGGCGGGTCAATTTCCATTCCTTTTTTTTGGTGGTGGTTATGGGGGAGGGGGAGGGGGGGGGGGGTGTTGAAGGTTGAGTAAATATTCATTATCGAACTTTGTGCCTTTTTTTATCTTTATCGAGGAAGTGGAGCGATTGTTTGGTTGCTTTTTAAAGAATGTGAAAGGGACGGGGGAAGAGACGATTACTCGCGGACAGAGATGGATGCATATGTCCTTAGGGCGTGCTGTTGTGCGGGGGAAAAGAAATTGCTGGCGTTTTGGCTCGCTGCTCGGATTCCGGCTCGTGCTTCGTACAATGATGATTTATATCCGGAATTTGAATTGGAGATGGTTGTCATATTGACTATGGAATTTTTTTTTTCTCTCCCTATTTTGTCCTTGCTTAGGAGATATGAATCGAGGCTCTGGACTGGTATTATTCTGACCGGCTTTTATGAGAAATCCCATCAGAAGATCACACACGTGACAATCACGGTGTTATTTACCAGTGAAATGGCATGATGATCGTGATTTCATTCTCCTGTCACCACCAGACAGCATTCAGTTCATTGCGAATCAATGGGTTTCTATATACCTTAGGCTGTTGTTGGTTTGTTTTTGTTTTTCTTAGATTCCTTTTTTTAGAAGCCAACGTGACGAAGTGGTTTTAAGATGCACGACTCAAGCCTTTTTTACCGAGGTCAGCAAGAGAGTGATGTTTCCTTTGTTTGCTAATGTTCGATTCAAAATACTTTGCTATTGCCATCTGTTGAAATCGGAAATTTCCGAAACTGTCGTGAGTAGAACTCGAGCACATTTTAGTGAAAAAAACCTGCATCAATCAAGGGGACAACTCTTATTTTTTCCTCACTCATTAGTGAAATAATGTTCAGTCGTCTATCTTATGCATTCATCATCTTTGGTTGAGACCTTTCTATGGCGAGGGTCGTGGGTTCGCTCTAGGGGTATTATTATCGTTGGTATCTTAGACAAAAAACATTACTCCGATTGTCTCACTCGAGTTAGGTATAGAATTAATGAATTAGTGAATTAATTAATTAATGACGTTAGATAGATACCAGGTTGTCAATTTCTAGATAGAACGCTGGTCTATTTATTGTAACAAGTAAGGAAAATGTTATAGTGCCAGAAAAATAGTCATAGACGAAGACAAGTGGTATGTCGATAGTCGGGATCGAACACGCACCAGCGAATGACAACACCGCCTAGCCAGAGCCAGAGCCAGACGCTCTACCAATTGAGATAAAAGAAGGCCTGGCTAAGCGGTGTTGTCGTTCGCTAGTGTGGGTTCGACCCCGACTCTGTAGACGTACCACTTGTCTTCGTCTGTGGCTATTTTTCTGGCACTTTCATGTTTTCCATCCTACTTGATATTCTTTATCATTACTAGTGCCCGCTCCCCTTTAAGTTCATTTATATCTAGTCATTTTAGTTATTCTCCGACCACCGAGAGAGTGATGAGAATGCGGGAGAGAGATGATGCCACTCGGTCTGGGACCTAATGCATCCGACCGCCCCGTCCAGTCCTGATTCATTACTCACCCAACTTAACCCTCATCCCTAACCTCACTCTGACTCATCGACCTTCCAATCACTAACCCAATCAGTCAATCCTTAGCTATCCTAATTCACAGACTGCAGCCCTCTTCCCCAGACTATTTCCCAGAGTGCACCCCTCCATGACTTTGATTATATCACATAATGATAATCCACTTTGGCGGAAGACAAGCGCATAGAAGAGCCCTCGGGGTTCACTGTCAGACTGTCAGTACTGACCAAAGGATAGAAGAATGTCTATATAAGAAAATGAATGATGTCAACAATTACAATATTGTAGTTGCTTCTCATTCACTTTGTTTTCCAAATATGCAATATTCACCATTTACAAGATCCCTAGCGCTGTGGCTAAGTCACTTGCCTTTGGGGCGGAGGCCCGGGTTCGAGTCCCGTCGCATGCAGGATTTTTTCTCTGGACCTTTCAGTGTCCTCGTGGCTCTGCTCAGGAAATTTACGTGAAAACTTCTCAAGTTCTTTTGAACCGCCTTTGATAATGATATGACCTCTCTGTGTTGAAAAGGGCGTAACACTTCAAACGTTAGAACTTTTTAGAACGTTGTGGCTGCTTCTCATTTGTTCTCTGCTTTTCCAAAATGCAATAGGCACCATTTATAGGAATTGTTTATAATCCATAGCGCATGTCATCACCAAGCATTGCTGAACACAGTGCTAGAAAAACTCTGAATCATGTCGATATAGCAGTTGGGTGTTCAGCCAACTGTGTCCGGACCTTGAATAACTCAATGGGCGTCACATATCATTCTAGCCTTGCTCAGGTTTCGTCCCTAACTCAGTGGTTAAGTCACTCGACTTTGGACACAGAGGAAGGGGTTCGAGACCGCCTAACGTGAGTTGGGTTTTTTTTGCTCTCTGGTCTTTTCAGAGTTTTTATGGCTCCGCCCTGGAGATTCATGTGGAATCTTTTCAAGTTCCTGAGAACCGCCTTTGTGCTCGGTACAGACGAATTTACGTGAAATCTTCTAAATTTCTGTTGAACTGCTTTTGACATGACCTTTCTCTTCTGAAAAGGGCATAAAACTAACAACATTAGAACTTTTAAAGACAGAGATTGTTGTCGAAACTGAATACCACAGCATGATCATATCCGTATAGTACTGAAACACGGTTAAATATTTGCTGAGCTAATTTCGAGTCAAGTGAATATTCCAAGGTGAGTTTCTCCCCGGGCCGAGAACAATCAAGATGACACTCCCCCACCCCCACCCCTATTTCATTCCAGTGAGACAAAACCTTTGAATTATTAATTTGGTACCTTGTGTTGAAACATTGGCTAAGTCATTAATGGTGATAAGGGAATGCCAACACCAAGACCGATTGCAACCAAATATCGCACTGATTCAGCCAAACAAAGCAGACAGACTAATTATTGCTAATGGAGAATAATTAACAGCCAGTGCTCGCCCTTGGTAACAGATTATTCCTTCTCTCACGCCGGACGAACGACAACTCTCGCTGTCTGTATTGTGTGTGCTGTCTGTGTTGTGTGTGTTGTCTGTCCCATTTTGTATTAGTCGCCTGTCCCTGTCCCATTTAAAATTGTTTATTTGCGTTTCGCACTGTTTACCTCGTGTGTTTCGATTGAGTCTGGCATTTACGACTACTCTCATAATATGCATGTTCGTCTTGGACTGTTTTAGAATGAAAATGATAATTCAAATCTTAAAATGTAGTTCCTCCCGTGTCTTGGATCCATTGGGCTTGGGCCGTCCATATTCTCCATTCGTCTATGTTGTAGGCCCTGGCCTCGCTTCCCAATTACTTGGTGAATACCGAGTAGTAGTTGTTAGGAATCGGATTACTCGAGTACTCAGTCAAGTAAATACCTACTACTGTAATGAACACTGAACACCTATTACAGTAACATTAGTTAGTGTTCATGGACTGTTTAAAAATGCAAGCTCGCGTTGCTCGTTACTCGTTATATATTCATCTAAATAGTAACTAATATTGTTGGTTCATGTAGACTAGCAGGTATTCATTTCTCAATAACTCGAATCCCACATGAAACTCGAGTACTCGCTTTGGGTGGACGTATTCATAAGAATGGAGTAATTACTCGAGTAACGCCCAGATCTACTCTGTTGTGTCACCGTGAGGGCCTCTTCCCACGCCATCTCTCCATTCTGCAAGTTTCTTTCCATCGTAGTTTCTGTGTAATAATGAAAATAATGTCGACTAGGGCGACGTGCTCTACCAGGTTAACAGCGGTTGACTGCAAGTGTGTGTGTGTGTGTATGTGTGTGTGTGTGTGTGTGTGTGTGTGTGTGTGTGTGTGTGTGTGTGTGTGTGACAAGCAGCCATCTATCACTACTAGTGTGTGACCGGGGTTAGTCTCAAACGTGCACATGGCCGGGCCATCAATCATTCAACGAACCAGTCCTCAACAAGAAGTAGAATCCGATATCTTTCATTACGAGGAGACAGTCTTCTGTTCCCAGCAGTGGCCAAAAATGACTCTATTGTAGAATGCGCCCTCCCTTGCCTTCATTCGTCCAAATGAAGAATGTAAGACCGCAAAAATCAATACCTACTTCCTGTCTCTGGATTATTTTTCATAAAATGAAGAATTAAGAGTTTGACTCCATTTCCCACTAACATTTGGTTTGATATGTGTCGGTGTGAGTATGGTCTATCTCTGCCCAGTGGGGCTTCGTAGCGTAGCGGTAACGTTTTTTGCTTTGTGAGCAGAAGGTACTAGGATCGAATCCCGGCGGTGAGTGGATTTTTTTTCTCCTTTGAACAGTCTCGAGTTTTTTTATGGCTCTGACCTTGTGGGTTCCCTATGGAATCAAGTCCGATCGGAGATTCACTATAAATCAGAGATCTCGCCTTTGATATGACCTATAATCTGTTGCCAACGCGTAAAACTAAATAAATAATAAACTTTTAAACTGTCTCTCTGTCCTCTGGGTGTCTTGTGATATTAGCAAAAGGATGTGGAACAGACGGTCTGTCGGACATATTTGTTTAATGATTGCACCTTTCACTTGTCAGTTGTATTCATGTATTGTCAAAGAAGCATTATAGGGGCTGTGTGACTTGGCGGTGTGACATAGATAGCTAACGCTTGGTCACTTGGTAACGTTTGTTTCGAAGCATTGGTGGACTGATAGAAAATGTATTGATGAATAGATACGAACATAGATAAATGAATAGATGAATAGATAGACAGACAGACAGATATATAGATGTATAAAGATAGGCAGACTGATAGAGATATGTAGGTACGTAGGTACGTAGATAGATAGACAGGCTGATAGACAGAACGACAGACTGAGACACAGATAGACGGGTAGACATATAACATTATATAT
>JARBEQ010254970.1:0-19797 GCA_030265355.1 Tritonia tetraquetra
GGGATCAATGGCGAACGTTTGTGTATCATGCATAAACCTTACACCGAAAGGTACTAAAAAGGTTATTGATAAAGAAACAATCACAGGAAAAAAAACATCTGCTTAAGACTGTTATAATGCTTTTCTTTGAATTTGAACTTAAGACATGGTAATGTAATGATATCAAGTCTAATACTTATTCATATGATTATACAGTTCCAGGTTGTAGCTTATGATGACAATGATCCTATCCGCCGTACCACCGCTGATGTTGTAGTTCTTGTGTCAAGAAACCCCAGTGGACCTGTTTTCCTGCAAGACCCATATGAAACGACAATTGGTGAAAATTTCCCTCTAGGAGACATTGTAGTCAACACCACTGCTATAGACTCTGATGGGGTAAAAATTGTGAAAATTAAGCAACTTGGTTAGAGTATCTATTTTTTTGTCATCTCCTTTTTTTAAACTTTTCATCTAGTTTATGACACAATTTAGGGTTATAATCATCATTTTACTTAAATTGTCCTCAGCATGAAGTGGCAATTTTTCTTCTTTTTAATTTTTACATAAATAACTTAACAGCTTTCCAAACTCAATTTTTTATTTTTACTTCTTCACTTTAGAATGGATTTGTTTTTTATTTTCTAAATTGTGAAACAAGAAATACATACTCTCTAGTATGGATAGAATGAACACGCATCATCATTAACTTCATGATATCGTAAAATAGCGAAATATATTGTGCTGTCCCTAAAATTTTGTTATATTTGTGCTAGAATGTATTTGACCATTAATTATTTAATTTGTTTCCTGTTTTTCATAAAGGATGTTCTCCGATATTCTCTACTGACTGATGCATCTGATCCTGGTTTCTTCTATGTCAACCCCGACAATGGTCTTATTACACTAAGGAGGCTGCTAGGTGACTCAGACCTCACTAGATTCACGGTACTTGAAATAAAGAATTTCTATTTTTGATCATATCAGATGAAAACTTATGATTAACTCTTTGTGGAAGATGTTAATTTTGTTTGTTGTTGAATAAGTTCTCTCTTCCATATCAACATTCATCCCATTGCACAGCAAATTGACCATTAAAAAATTAGTATGACTTTTGAAATTTCATTAGCAAAGTATCATAATATTGTAGTGATTCTTCTAGAATTGTAAGTCTTTTTAAAAATGCATTATTTCTTTTCTAATTTTGTAGCTGTCCATAGCAGTCAACGATCAGAGAGTTCCAGCAAAAACGGATGTTGCCAATGTTTTCATCAATATTGTCCGTGACAACCAAGCACCGTTTTTCCTGGGCAGGAACTATAATGCAACCATCGTAGAGACAACTCCTGTTTCCAACAGTGTGATTACAGTAGAAGCTGCTGATCAGGATCTTGTGGTGTGTATTTCATTTAATTTTTAAAGAATTTTGTACAATATCACAAGCCTTAGGTTAATGAAAATATCTTAATCTTAGATATTCTATTATTTCATGGATGTGGTTTGGATCTCAGCCAAGCCTTAGAGGTATTTTTCTGGCTATGCCAGTTCAAGTCCTTTTCTTGATGGACTATATACAGGAGGTCCTGCCTCTGAGATGATCTTCAAGCATCAAAACTGATAACTTTGAAACTTTATTATTTCCATTGTATTCTCTTTATGTGTATCATTTGCGGGTACATCCTTGTATAATAGTGAGTGTTTGATTTTCTCCAGAAGATGTCAATTCAGTCTTCTTTATTTCAGGGGAGAATATTTTATCAAGTGGTTGGAATCTACCCAGCCAATGAGTTCTTTGGCATTAATATCATCACTGGACGTATCAATATCATCAAATCTTTGGAACTGGATCCTCTTCTAGCCACCTCCTATACGGTAAAGAACAATTTGTAAATGATGAAGAGATTTCTATTACATTAAAAAATAAGATTATGGTTAATAACAATAGGAATTTTCAATTGAATTAAACTTATTTCCTTTTTGTCTTTTCTATTTTTCTTTTTTGAAATTATCAATCTAGTCATAGTCTACAGTGTAAAAAAATGTTTGTTACTAATTTGATGATTATTTAAAGATATATTTATTAAATTGTTAAATGGAAATACATTGAAAAAAATTGCCATTGAACACTATTTTCTGTATTTCACAGCTGAGAGTGGTAGCATACGACTCGGCATATGCCTCCAATAGAGCAACCAGTGATGTGACAATCTTTGTATTGCGTAATGTCAATGGCCCGATTTTCATACCCTCTGCCACTTATCAAGAGTCTGTTCCTGAAGATATTCCAATCGGAACAAGCATTCTCAGTGTATCCGCTGAAGATCGTGATGCTGGGGTGTGTACTTTATTTCTTACTATATCATATCCTATTCAATTGCTTGATAGGATTTTAATGTATTAAAAATAATGTCCGTCCATCCATCCATCCATCCATCCATCCATTCATCCATCCTTCCATCCATCATGTCCCTGGAGGAGCATGAGGCCTCATTAAATGTCCAAAAAAAAGAAAAGAAAAAAAAGAATACTTTTGAATATGACACAGTGTTCTCTTAATCAGCTAGCTCGTACTAAGTTCAAGTCTGATGAGTGAAACCGTTCGTTGTGCAACAATTCCAATGCAGAGATAAGTCGTCTGAATTCACAGATGGTGGAGTTGGAATACTACCCTTTTTATAGGGTGAAAAAGGAAGTCTCTTAGCTACACTAGGCATGATATAGATCCCATGGCAGGTGAAAAAAATTACTTGGGGGCTGTTGCCATGGCAAAATAGAAAGTTCTTGAAATTTTCACTAAATCAACTACCCATTTTTGATATGTGCATATGAACCCAACTTTTTGACATATTATAAATCATCATATCCACCAACGCACACACTCTCACATACTCACAGAGATACTTTATACATAACTGACTTGATCTAGTCATAGTTAGATGCCATTCCTTTTCAATAACTGAATTGAAAAAGATATATTGAGAATCTAGAATTCAGTGTCATTTTGGAGTAAAACATTTAGAACCAATTTGATAGTTGTCTTCCTATGTAAATTTTAGTGGGGTAATTCAATCAAATGTGGGGGGCCATGGAAATGTTGACTTGATGTGTTGAACATTATAATTTTTTACATATTGTCACCAGTGCTTTACTTGTATTTTGTTACTAGTAAGCAAATATGAACTGTCCATTACATTCAGGATGATAACATTTTAGAACTATGCATAGTTAATGTTTTTAAAAATTATGATCATCAACTAAATAACTCTATTCCTTTATTTCAAAAACACAATTTCAGGACGTTGTCTCATTTGAGCTTCTGAATGCCACAGCAAATGGAACATTGTACTTCTTCCTCGACCGTGACACTGGTGAGATCAGTAACAGAAGGATTTTAACTGAAGCTCCCTTCAGCCTTTACACGGTTAGTCAATAAAATAGAATTAGCTTTTTTTGAATTCTTATTTATAATGCTAAATTGGTAAATTTTTGGGTTGTTAAGTTAGAAAAAAATTGATTTTGAATGTCTCAATTGTAATTTAGTCCTTTTTCTGGATATGGTCAACATTTGTTTTGAGGCTTAGATAAAACAATTTTAAAAGGTTTTATCCAGTGAACAATTATGAAAGGTTAATAAATTGTGCTTCTATTTCTTAAATGGAAAATGTTCATGTTTTGTTTTGTTATCCAAAACGCATTATAACCCCTAAGGAGTGTTGCGGTCAACTCCATGTTCAGTATTGCTGAACACAGTGCTTGAAGATTTCTGGATCAGGTAGATAAGGCAAGCAGGTGATCAGCCCACTTTCCTCCAAACCTTGAATGGCACAACGAGAGTCACATTTTTAGGTGTTGCCCAAGTTTTGGTCATAATAATATATACTGTTGCCTTGGTGGTGTAAACCTCCTATAAGAATACTGAGCAAATTTTGCCACTTAAGGCAGGAAAATGTACATAAAGCCCTTGTTATTGTAATAAGGCAAATAGTGAAATGATTATAACAGAAATAAGATTTATTGATTGAATCTTGCGTAAAATGAAATTTAAAACTTTTGTAAAAAAAAAGTGCTCAGATAGATGATTCATTCTGCTCATATCATTTTTCCCCAGCTTACTGTCAATGCCAAGGACAATAGAGGTCGCAATGCCCTTGCATCTGTTCGTATCATCATTAACCGTGTAATTGACCAACCTCCTACATTTTTGAATGTGCCGTATAGAACCATCATTGACGTCAACCGGGCTGTCAACTCCACTGTCTTCAGAGTGACTGCTGTGGATCCAGATGCTAGGGTGAGGGAAGACACATCTCACTGCTACTACCATTGATTTTTAGATTCATTGTATTGATATATTGTGAGAGATTTTATGAGAAATCAATTTTTAGGAAAAATGGTTACTTATACTCTCCATGGTGTCTCAATAAAGAACCACACATTAAATTCACAGTCGAGAACTTCTCATTCTTTTCAGAGTAATATTGGATACAACTTGGTTGGATACTTCCCAGGAAACACTTATTTTGAATTGGATTCCACCAATGGTCAGATAACTCTTAAACAGAGCATTCTCAATGACCCATTTGCCTCCCTGTTGTATGTGGTAAGTCATAGTTCAATTTGTATTCATTTTAGGAAAAAAAACACTTTTAAAACAATTAATAATTGTATAGTATAACAAAATGAGTATGTCATATCTGAGCATGTATGTATATGAGTATATATACATATAATATATGAAGCCAAATTTTATTCTGATAATTTCTTATTGGTAGTAGAATTAGAATATGAAATAAGACGTCCCCCTTTTTTTTCAGCTGAGGATTGAAGCCTATGAAGTGCTTAGACCCGATATCCGTGTTGCAGAGGATGTTCGTATTGATGTGACACGTAACCCGAATCCCCCACAATTTAGCTCTAATTTCTATGTGGAAACCATATCTGAATCAGAACCTCAGGGACAGAGCGTCCTTTCTGTTGTAGCTACTGATGAAGATGGGGTCAGTGTTTTTATTATATGTTTCATTTGTATTTGTTAGTCCTTTTTCTAGATATGGTTAACTTTTGTTTTAAGACTTAGATAAAACAATTTTAAAAGGTGTTATGTGGGAAACAACTATAAACAGTCAATAAATTGTGCTTCTATTTAAAAAAAAAAAAGAAAATGTACATGTTTTGTGTAAGAGAATGTTTCTGAGGTACCTTTGCTAAAATGTCATTACTTCCTAAATTAATATTTAAGTCTATTGTGTAAACTGATTATGCCTATGGGTATCAGATTGACAAAAGCAAAGACTATTTTAATTCTGAGCTCAACATAGAGGATGGAATACATGTCATTGTTGAATAATATAAGACATTCCACATCTCATTAAAGTATGAAACTGTGACTTATGATAAGCTTTAAGGGAGAAATGAAAAATATGAAACTTGTCTTAGATAGCAAGAAATTAAATACAAGTTAGCTTTTGTGTGGATATCCGTGTACGTTTATATTAAAAGCAAAGCATGTTTATAGCTCATATCCACAAATTTCATCATGCTCTATGTGCTTTACAAAGTATAGTTCACCCTCAGCAGGCCATAACACCCCTGTATCCTTCTCAACTCTATGAGGAGTATACAGTGTAAAGGCACAACGCCCAAGTGGTCACCCATCCACACACTGATCACTGTCAATGTTGCTTGACTGCTGACCAGTTCAGTGTGCTATCCATTCAGCCACTGGCGCCTATTTCGATTTATATTTCATTTTAATTCCATGCTGTTATTATTTTATACTTTTCATTTATTTTCATTTCAATAGGATACCACAAGCTATGAGATTGACACTGGTACGCAAAATGGTTTGGCTGCTGAAGATTTCTTCTACATTAACCCAACATCTGGTGTCATCTTCATCCGCAGAAGTCTCAGCGAAAGTGTCCTTAATGAGTTCTTGGTAGGTTAACCTTCTGTTTTTACTTATATATCCATTACCTTTTTGAACCACATCAAAGCCTAGCACAAAGTTAAAAACACTCAGGGCCAAGAATCCAAGACAAGTAGATGTATAAAAAGCCAGATTTGAGTCTATCTAACTTTGAATTCAACCCTGGAAGTGGTCACAAGTAGCATGCTGTTTTGTGGCTTTTATTTATTATAGTATCTTTTAAGTGTCTATTGTGGTGGAGGCACCACTACCCAAAGAGCCAAGTTCTTCATATTGATCTCTAGGGTCATCATGGATACTCTCTTTATATTTTTTAAGCCACATATTTAGGTAGATATCAATGTCTTGTTCAAAGTTGTAGCTTACTATTAACATTATAGACTGAAAAAAAACCATATAATGATGTGGATAAGATTACTAACTCTTGATAGCCATGTTAGTTCTCTCCATCTGGTTGGTCATCTGTTCTCCTGTTGCCTTTGATAAGTCTGTCCAGATGGCTATGTCCACATGTCTACATGTCGCTGAATTCCCTTTCAATATAGCCACGAAAAGCCATATAATAAGATTTTAAATGTTGAGCTAGACATTAAGGAATTTAAGTTTATTGGTTGGGCCATTCTCTATTCTTCTTTGTAATAATTATTTCAAAATC
Organism: Tritonia tetraquetra; assembly: GCA_030265355.1. NCBI lineage: Eukaryota > Metazoa > Mollusca > Gastropoda > Nudibranchia > Tritoniidae > Tritonia > Tritonia tetraquetra. The sequence goes on from JARBEQ010254970.1 coordinate 6,564, forward strand.
ACATTTTTTATATATGAATATTTTTCTTTATATTTTTCAGTTTACTGTTGTGACCAGAGATAGTGGATACCCTCAGCTGAGTGACCAGGCCTCGGTACAGATCAATGTCCAAAGGGATGAGTTCCAACCTACATTTGGTAACATTGATTACTTTGTCACCATCCTGGAAACAGCCAACATCAACGATTCTATCATTGTTGTCGCAGCCACCGACGGAGATTTGCAGGTGATTAAATGATCAGAGCAGACCTGCCAACTCCTGTTTTGAAAGGGATTTTCCTGTTTTTAGTCATTTAAAAATTGTCAAATCTCCTATTTTTGTTGGTTATTAGTGAATAATTCTGTTTTTACACAGTTTTTTCTTCTTTCTCTCTATTAAGTCTTGTCCTGTTTTTACTTTAGGTTTGCAGACCTGTCAGAGTGTTGACGATCAAGTGTAATTGTTAATATGAGAGTTAATTTTGCTAGTGAAGCCCAACATCAATCCATTTATGGTGACAATCAGTTTAAATATATTTTTTATTTAGATACTCTATGATAACCTGAGTTATCAAAAAAAGATTAAGATATACCATTTAAAAGTATTCTATCACTGGAATACGATTAGTTAAAAATACATTCTGTCCGATTTGTTTAATGAGTATTTGAAAAACTGTTATGATATATTTTTCTTTCAAATGAATAATAATGATAATAATAATAATAATAATAATAATAATAATAATAATAATAATAATAATAATAATAATAATAATAATAATAAAGAAAATTTGTATAGCACCTTCCGTCAAAACCCCAAAGCGCTTTACAGTTTTTAGAAAATACTGTAACATACAATCAAGCAACATCTAATTAAATGAATAATGCGTCTTGATAACTTTCTTTTGTATAGATGATTCTGATCAGTGTTTTCTTTTTGGATCTCATGACTCATGTATACTACGTTCTTTTCTGCTCTTAACTTTTTTAGAATGTAATCAGATATGAGGCCATTGGTGATGGATCCGCTCTAGCCTTCTTCTCACTCAATGAGGTGACTGGCACAATCCAAGTCAAGAAGGATTTGAGGCAAGATAGCTTGAACCAGTATGTGGTAAGTGGTCATACACAATTTTGATGTGATATCCAGGACTCACATGACTTGAGAGTTTGTAAAGCATCATCATAATCAACAAGATCATCCTCATCATCATCCATTGTCTCCACACAATAGGTAATTATTAATCTATAAATCATAAAACCAAATTATTACTAGTCTTATTGAATTGTGTTTGTGTTATATTTTCAGCTGTCCTTGAGGGCTTATGATACCTTCTACCCAAGCAATCTGGGCTCAGCAAATGTTTTCATCACTGTCATTCGTAATCCAAGTGCCCCCATCTTTAGAGCTTCATCATATCAAGAGACTGTTGCTGAATATTTGGCATCTGGAAGCCTCATTCTGACAGTTGATGCTGTGGACCAGGATGGAGTAAGTATTAATTCTTTTGCAGCTTGATATGTCTGTATTCATTTTCATTGACACTGTAGTGGTAACCCATTTTTTCCTTGTTCACATCTGTCTTGGGTTCCATCTCGGCAGCAAAGTATGGACTTTTTCCTCTGTACTTTTCCAGAGTTTTTATGGCTCCTGTCCTGTGGATTCCTTAGGGTGTCAAGTCTATTGGAGATGGACTATAAACTGGAGGTCCTGCCTTTGATATGACCTATAATGTGTTGCCAAGGCCATTAAACTAACATCTTTAATTTTTTTTCGCATTGACAGGATCAGCCTTCATACAAACTACTAGATGAGGGCGGCTGTTTGGAATACTTCTACATCTCCCCAGACACTGGAGCCTTCTCCCTCAGACAAACCCTGTTCCAGAATCCCATCAACCGATACATTGTAAGATATCCATTCATATCCTGTACCCAAAGAATGTAGTATCAGGAAATCTTCTCCTCTAATCATATCAGGAAAATAGAAATATGAAATCGTGCCATAAAAGCAGCCGGAGAGAAGCAAATTGGTATGCAACAGTAAGAATTGAACCCATACCTGCAAACAGCAACTGTTGCCTTGCCAGAGATAAAGGGACACTTACGCAACTGACTGTGCTATCCACCGCTCCTTTCCTTATATCGTCGTTGTCAATACCAGTCCTGGCTCCACTCACTTGATTATCCTCTAAGTGCAATCAGCACTTTTGTACTTTTCCACTCTTAAGTGAATCAGCACTCTTCCATTCTGAGTGGGATGAGCACTTTTCCACCCTAAGTGGGATCAGCATTTTTCCACTCTAAGTGGGATCAGCACAGAGAAGGTACCACAAACTATAAGTACATAAGAAGCAAAATATATGCAGAGACAACAAAAAAAGGTAGATTATTCATGAAGATAAAAGATTTTTTAAACAGACCTATATGGATCATCTGATTTCATGTTTGCCATGAGAAAGTAATATATTGATCTGACCACAATTATTGGTAAAATATATTGAACCTTTATACCAGCACTTGAGTTCTTTTTTTCATTTTAGAAATGTTACTACATATTGCATATGAATGGTCTCTCTCTCTCTCTTACTCCAAAATGTTTGCTTGAGTTACTTATTCATGTACTGCAGTCAGTTTTTCTTTCAATGAAATTAACTTTTCCCTTCCATTTAGTGTATTGTCCAAGCCAGTGACCAACGCCAACAGCCCAAACTGACCAACGCTACTGTCATTATCAATGTCCTTCGTAGCATTGCTCCAATCTTTGTCGACACTCCTTACAGTTTTAGCATTCTGGAGAAATCACAAGTTGGCGTCAGTGTCTACAGGGTATCTGCTCAAGATGCTGACCTGAGGGTAAGCATGCTATGATGGAATGAAATTTGATTTATTACTGGTAGAATTGTTAGACATATTGAATCAGAACCTGCTAATTTTAGTTCTAATGGTTTTAAAATGATTAAACTTGTTAAAATTATTAGAAAAAATGAAAGTAATTCTCAGAACTTCAACTAGTAAAATTGTTAGACATATTGCATTGGTATGAAATGTGAAAGAGTTATTGCATTGTCATTAGGAAAAAAGGAGTCACAACATTTTAAATTGTAATGGTGATAGAATTATTAAACTTGTTAACTTGAAAGTAATTCTCATAGCTTCAAATAGTTTGGGATGAAATTAGAACAATTGATTTGTAACAAATACAAATAATTGTATGTGTGCTCCCACTGAATGATTGCTTTCAGGGCTCAATTGTTTATGATGTCATTGGAGATGCACCAGCTCCAAGCTACTTTGCAGTGAACTCATCAACTGGAGTCATTTCTCCCCGTATTGGGCTAACCATTGACAACACCCAGAACTACAGGGTAAGGGCTCAGTAATGACCAGCCATTTCAAATAGTGAAATTAGGATACAATCCTAATTTCTTTAAACAATAAATGAATGACCGCTCTTGAAAGGATATTTGTTTGCTTGATGTTTGTTTGATCAAACCCCAGGAATACTGCAGAGCAATGTTGGGGCCAGCCCTATGTTCAGCCTTCAAAGGCGCACAAGATACCCACATTAAATGCAGGCACCCTGGCGACCAAGCACGACTGAACACAGAGCCTGAAATTATATGGATCAAAGAATTTTAGACAAGCAGGCGATTAGCCCACTGTGTCCACAACTTTTTGCTGGCACCATGAACAATACACTGAGCAGTATTAATCAGATATAGGCCAAAAAACAAATTACTGTAGCCCTTGTGGGTACCCACTCATCAGTTGATAAAAACTAGGAGGTTCTACCACTCTCTCATTTTTATGTATAGTTGTTATATAAGGAACACCATAGAAATAAGTGGCATCACTACTTTTGGTGTATCCATTTTGTGTGTATATATATTATGTATATTAAGCCAATAAATGTGAATTGACCACATGTGAAAGGACATAATATGGTCAAAACTAAAACATTATAATTCATTTTTTGTAAACAACAAAATAGGAAATATTCTTAGGACTTATGACTTTTATTTGGTGATATTGTTTTTAGTTGAGTTTGAGTGTAAATATACAGTAACTAAACCACAAGGTGTAGACCTAGGATAATGCAAACAGAGTTTATCTCTGATATTGTAAAGAAAATAGAAATTACTTTATTTGATGCAAAGAAAAGAAATCGAAATAGAGAGGAGTGGAACAGGTTTATTCCTTATAGATAATCCTGACGCCAAAAGGTAAACCAGGAAAATGATAAAGAAAGAATGTTTATGCATAAAAATGTGTTATACTTCACAGCTTATTGTCCGAGCCTATGATACAGCATTCCCTCAGCAGCAGACTACGACTGAAGTTAACATTTTTGTTGTGCGCAATGAGAATCCACCATTCTTTATCAGGGAGCCATATGCCATTGACATCACAGAAGACTTTGGTTTGGGTGGGAATGTTATCCAGGTTACAGCAGTGGATAATGACAATGTACGTCAAATAGTTTATTTCATTGCTTTTGGAATAGAATAATCACAAGCCTACTATTGAATAAGATTTTATATTTGAAAAAAAAAGGCTTTACAGCTTGAGAGAGTTGGATTTATGGGTATGTCAATTTGTTTTATGAAATATAATGTAAATTTCTGTATTATTAATCTTTACAAATTTTCAAATTTCATTTAAAGAGTAACTTGTTTAGTCATTTTTTATTACATACTGTCACACCTGCTTATGAAAAATGTTTTATAATTCTTGATTTTCTTTTATAGGATACTATCAGGTACAGTCTCATAGGGAATTCTGTGGCTTTGGACTACTTCTACCTGAACCCTGATACTGGAGACATCTATTTGACAAGACAACTGAGCCTTACCTCTGCCACTTCATTCAATGTAAGCCTCTTTTTTGCTTTGACTTGTTGAATCATGTTGTTTGAAATGTCTGCTTGTCTCATTATAATGTTTAGATCTCTCTACAATTGTAATATTAAGAGCCTTTGTTGTATTGCTTGTTTTTTTCTCTTCAATGGAATTCTATATGATCCGTAATCATTTGTATTCTTTTTCTTTAGCTGAGGATTCGTGCATCTGATCAGCAAATTCCTGAGAGGTCGGACGAAACCAATGTGCTTGTTCGTGTATCTCGAAACCAATTTGCTCCAGTTTTCCAGAACACACCCTACAGATCTATTATTCAAGAGACACGAGTGGTCGGCAGCACCATCATTGCTGTGGAAGGAGAGGACCAGGATCTGAAGGTAATTTTATTGTGTAATTTCACTTTAACAAAGAACATTGGCAGATTAGCTTGGTTGGTAGAGCAACAGGCTCCTATGTGGCTAGGAGGTGTTGCTGTTTGCTGGTGTAGGCTCAGTCGCTATATTCGACATAGCACTTTTCTTCTATGGTTGTTTTTCTGGCACTTTCACATTTTTCATCATTACTTGATACCTTAAACAAGAACATGTTTTAAAGGTAACACTCAAATGTTGTCTTGATTGTCTTAGGATTATTGAAGATTTAAACGAGGAAAAAATAATGTAACAGTGCCAGAAAATAAGCCTTAGAGAAAGAAAGAAGAAAATAGATGAAAGTGGGGGATTGCCGGACTCGCCAAACTTTTGGAAAGGATATGAGGAAACCTACTAGACCAGTGAGCCACTGCCGTTCTGAAGACTGGCATACAAACTCAAGGTGACAGTGAGGCAACACTAGATTCCTAGATTCGATCACCAACCACAGACAAAAGTCAAGTTTTCAGTCTGGTCAATTTCTCCCTTCTACTCATCCCACCAGAAGCAGGGTTGCCATAGAGTTTTCTTACTCTTGTCCAATCTACCGTATTTACCCGTATCCTATCCATATATCTCCGTTCAGGCCTACTCCTTATTTCTTTTCCTTATTGGGTCAGTTTTTAACATCTTTCCAACTTAATTCTCATCTCTTCTTTTCACATGTCCAAACCATCTTGATAACCTGCTCTGTTTTGCCTTCAATAAAATGGATTCAACATATTATGTCTTTTGAAGTTTGTAATTTCTCACTTTATCCTTGCAAGTTATTCCAAATCTACAGGGCCACATTTGTTTGTCGATTTAATTTGTTCAAAGTTATACATGGCTTAAGTGGTATGAATATTACTGGATATTTTAATGTGCTCCAATCTATCCGTTTTTGTTTTACAGGGCACCTTGCTGTATGAAAGCATTGGTCTGTATCCAGCTCAGAGCTTCTTTGCCATCAACAAAACAACTGGCATTGTGACCATCACCCAGAGTTTGAGGAATGATGGATTTGCCAGGGAAGATTATACGGTATGCTTCATTCATTTTGTAATTATATCTGTGAATTTTTAAAGTATATTTTTTATTCAACTTAACAATTATGACATCATTGACAAACCAACTCTATTTGGAAAATAGTCTTGTTTATGTGCAACTCCAGAAAAATAGTCTCACAACGGGTAAGATTGTAAGAATGAGGCTAATTGAGAAAGGAGATATTGTGACCTGTTGCTTAGGATATCCTCCGTAAATCAAGATGAAGGGTTGGAATCAAAACAATCATATTTGGCTTGTGAGGATATAATTTCCTTATAGTAGAAGTGTCAGGATCATTGTAATAAACATGGTCATTATCTATCTTATGGAAATTTTAATCCAAAACCATTGATTAGAATGTTTACCAAATTTAGGATTTGTGATATCTATGAGTTTCATAAATTCTTTATTCTAAAAGCTTCGAGTGGTTTGTTATGACTCAGCCGTGCCTACCCAGAGAGGAACTGCCGATATCACCATTACAGTTATTCGCAACATCAACGCACCTGTGTTCAATAGTGCAAGATACACTAAGATTATTCCTGATGACTACCCGCAGGTCACACCAGTGCTGTCAGTCTTGGCAGTGGATGCAGACAATGTGAGGACAATAGTATTATTTGATATGTATGATATGATATATACATACCTGCAATGTTAAAAAGTGTCCATTAGTCTACACTTATTACAAATTCTTTGCTTATTTTATTAAGTTGAAATCAAACTTAGAGAGACCAATTACAAATGTGAGTAAAACATATATTTTTTCTTCATATAAATTTGTTTAAAAATTTGATCAATGAAAATTAATTTTTGATTTTCGTTCCTGGCAAAGCATGAAAAAAATTTATTTTGTTTTCCCATTATGCAACACCAGGACACTGTAACATATGCAATGATTGGGGACACTTCAACTGACTTTGGACTTGCCTCTTCCTTCTTCTACATTGAAAGAATCTCCGGAGACATCTTCCTCAGACAATCTCTTCTTAATGCTGGCGTTAATCGCTTTGTGGTGAGATTGTTTTTTCTGCTTTCAATGTTTTTTCTGAGGAGAAGTGTAGTGAGGTATCTATTTTCTCCTACAGATCAAATTTAAAATCAACGTAAACAATGATAATTAGTCATAATTGTTCCCTTCCTTTCATTTTCTCAGATTGTTTTTCTTTTTACTTCCTGATATTAAGATTACTATGATGGAAAACATTAGATCAGTATTGAACCTTTTAAATGCCTCTGGGCATGGATTGGATAAACAAACATCAATATCTTTTAAATTTGTCATGTTGCTTTGGCTGAGATGCCAAATCCAATGAACAATCTAATGTGACTATCAGATTAGTAAATAGAAAAAAGAAGGCATTCATCCCTTGAAAATGTCAGTTTCGGTTAAAACCAAATCATGAAAGTAAGGTTGAAATACATTTTATTATTTTCTTTACATCCTTAGTTCAGTGTGGTTGCTACTGATAGTGGAAGGCCTGCACGCTCAGCTGAAATTGAAGTTGAAATCTTTGTTCAACGGGATGAGTTCCCACCAGTATTTACTAATGAGCCATATCAAGTCACCATTAGTGAACTGACACCCAACAACTCAGTGATTTTCACTGTGGCAGCAACTGATGCAGATCTTGAGGTAATGTAACATTTCATTCTCTAAACTGTCTGTGATCATCATCCTTAACACTATCACCATTTTTGTTAATGATTTAAAGTCAACACATCATCTCTGACATGCCTATCTTTCATTTTGTACCTTTACAACCTTTTCATTCACCCAGAAACTAAATTTAAGACATGATACTTAGCGTTTTAAGTCATCTTGTCATCATTATCATCATCATTAGCAGCAGCAGCACCAGTACCATCATCATCGAGTCAGATCTTCCTCTTTCCCTTTCATCTTCTCTATATATCACTATACTATAATCATCTTGTCACTCTATTGATGTCATCACACTTTACATTTGTAACCCTCAGGGTCAACTGGTGTATGTGGTGATTGGAGAACCCCCTGCTCCCACTTTCTTCTCTGTCAATGCCCAAGGCGGAATTGTGGTCAGAGGAGATCTGAGAAATGACAAATCCATGGACTATACGGTAATCTTAATATAAGACACTTGACTGAGCCAGAATAGAATAACTGATATTGGGGACTCATTATCGTTCTGAATATTTAGTCACCAAGACCAAGGAAAATTAACTGTTTGTACTTCAATTATTACATTGAGATTTGATATTACAGAATATGGCTGAATCTTGTTAGAAATAGAAAAAGCAATATGGATAAGTTTTAGGTGTAAATGGCTTTAAAATCATATTTTTTAAGACTTTTTTATGTCAGTTCAAAGCATTTTCATAACATTTAGAATCAAGTAATAATCTATATATTTCTCGCATCTTCCATTTTTGCTATAAAGCTTCGCTTGGAAGTCTATGACAGTGCCAGTCCATCTCGCAAAGATACAACAGATCTGGCTATTACCATGAGACGTAATGTGAATAGCCCTCTGTTCTCTCAAGCAACCTACTCTGTCACAGTGTCAGAGCGTACAGTGATTGGAACATCTATCATAAATGTCGTAGCCACTGACAATGATGGGGTAAGCAAATGTTATTGGACAGGTCAACTTTAATTCAAGGATAGCACTTTGTTCTGTTATTGTGACACACAGGGGCATACACTTTTTTGAAATTTCATAGTCAGAGAAATATGAGATTAGAACTATTAAGACTTGGTTTAAGAATTGATTTAAAAAATACCAAAGTGATAGACTTTTAAAGATGCTATGTGCAGAAATGAGGTAATGAACAATAATATGTCAATTGTTTATGTATTATTTTTTATATTATTTCTGATATTTTTCATTGTTACCAGATAGGAAAATGAGTGTGTTGTGCTTAAATTGATTGATTGATTTCACTGGAATAATCATTACTATAACCTTTCAAATGTTTTACTTTCTGTATCTGTTTCCTCAGGACCGTCTGTATTATGCCTTGGACTCAGATGACCGCTGCCAAGAGGCATTCTACCTTGGACCTGATAATGGCGTGTTCTACTTGAAAGAACCACTTTTGAACAAAGCAGATAATGCTTTTACAGTAAGTTTGGCAGTCAAAGTCTCCACTCAAATTTTTTTCTTTTATGAATGTTCTTATTCGGTTAACATTTATTATGATAAAATCTAATTCATCAGCATAAACTTTTAAAGATTTATTTGATTTGATAAAATTCTATAAGGCTATGAGTGGTATATTTATTTTCATTAGAAAGGTAATAATTCTGACAAATGATTTGTTTTTTCTTCAGTGCACCGTGTCTGTGACTGACCGTGGGTACCCAACTGCCAGAAGTGATATCGCTACTGTCCTAATTGGGGTTGATCGTGATGTATCTATTCCTATTTTCACCAACAATGCTCGCTATGCTATCACCATTCCCGAGGACACTGAAGTCGGAAGCTTCTTGCTTAGTGTCTCTGCTGCAAGAGCCAATATCATTGTGAGTAATCAGCTTTACAAAATAGGCTTTAGATTTCCTGCCTGTTTTTTATAAAACACTTCAGAGGCTAACTACACTACTTTGACCAGATATTTTGAATTAGTACATTGTCTGCTTAACATTAGCTCCTCTGGGTTTTTTTAGTAACTAAATGGTGTTACCAACAAACAGCCTTATCACCCTTCATTTATTTGGAACATGCCAGTTTCTATTTACAATTTTTCATTGCATTAAATGATAAAAAATGTTTGTTGTTTCAGGGAAGAATTTACTACGAAGTAATTGGAGATTATCCAGCACAGAGTTTCTTTGCAGTTCAGAATGAAACTGGAGCTGTGTCTGTGACATCAGATTTGAGAACAGACAACCTTGGACTGGTTTCATACATTGTAAGTGGTAATCTTTTCATAACAGAAAATGGTGCATGAATTGTGATCACAGGTACACAGTATTACACTTTTTTGTTCAATGTTATATCGTAACTCTGAACTGTTTTAAGAGAGTGAAAATGAGAAAAAAGTAAATTTTTTTTCAATCTATTTTTGATGATAAATTGATGAATATACACAGTGGACTGATCATCTACTTGTATGAAATCCTTTGATCCATAGCTTTTCCAGCTCTATGTTTTGCCACATGTGGTAGTAATTATTACTAGTAGTATGCACCATTTGTGGCAGAAGAGGGAGCTGGCTCCAACACTGCATTGCAATATTAATGACACTTGATCAAACAAATAAACAAATTAATTATAACAAGTCTCCAACACCAAAGATTATGATGAATGCATTCTGAGGATAGTAATGATAGACTAGAGATTCACAGGACTGATTTACGATGGTAACCATCCCTTAAAAATACCACCCACCAAAACTTGATGTATTGGTAAAGACTTTTTTTCTGCTGATTGTTTGTATTCCTAGATTCGTATTAGAGCATATGATACTGGAGCTTCCTACCTGTCCTCAACTGCTGAAGTCTTTGTAACTGTAAGAAGGAATCTGAACAGGCCTGTATTCCAGCCAGCTCGTTACTTTGTCACTATCCGTGAAGATATTGAAGTTGGTACCTTCATTCAGAAACTGACTGTCTCTGATCAGGATGGAGTAAGTAAAAAAAGAGTTTTTCTCCTCTCACTGAAATCTTAATTTTATTTTTACTGAACAGCTTTTCTCTATCTTAGAAATAATATATCATTCCTTTTTTTAAAAAAAATATTAGCATACAACATAGCATTTATGGTGTATAGAAGTGCTAGTTTTCTTGTGATTTTTTAATCTCAATTTAAAAAAAAATGTAAATAAAGAATATTAAGAAACATTTTAGTTACTGTAATCATTTTTTTAAAAATCCATATGTTAAAGTAGATTTACATTATTGAACTTTGTGGAAAGTAATTGATAATTGTTACTCTTGATTTTTTTCTCAGAACAAGATTACCTGCTCTTTGGCTGGTGCCACTCTGAGTAGCCAGTACTTTGCTGTGGATGCTGACACTTGTCTTGTCCGTGTAAAGGAGCAACTGACTGACGACATTGACAGGAATACTGAATACACAGTAAGGGCACATATCCCCATGTCACACAGTTTTACACACATGCACACATTCTTATAAACCAACCCTAACGCATTAATAACCCAACCTAGATGATAGCTACTTTCTTAGAAACTGGAAAAAAAGAAGATACAGAAAGATTCAGATAGGTTTGGATTTATTTCGGTATGATTACATTGAAGCTAAAATGACGTATTATAACATTTTTTTCCCCCTGTTCATCACTTGCACTCCCCCTGTCTCTCTCTCTTCTCTCTCTCTCTCTCTTTCTCTTTCTCTATTCCTCTATTTCTCTCTTTTCTGTCAGTCTTTCTGTCAGTCTGTCCTTGATTCTCCCACTCATTATTCCTGTTATCCTTTTTGGTGTCAGGTTCCTGTAACCAAAGTTACCTCTAAGCTGTGCGCCTGTGTGCATGCATACCAAGGAGAAAAGGTGTGCACAGTTGAAAAATGTCTGTGCACACCAATGAAAAACAAGAGCCCTCTCAAAATCTAAAGAGGGATGTTCCTGGATCTAATTGAAGTCAACCTTTGCACAACACCAAAAATTTACGAGCACAGAACAGAAAAAATTATAGGGAACATTACCTGTAACTGTGAAGTGCTATTTCTCTAATGATTTAAATTAAAGACTTACAACATTGGTTTTTTTTTCTTGTCATAGCTCACAGTCAATGCCCAGGATAATGTACAACAGAACATGCAGTTTGCCTCAGCTGATGTTGTGGTCACGGTCCTTCGGGATCTGTTTAGGCCACAGTTCTCCAACTTGCCTACAACTGTAAATCTGGATGAGACCAATGCTATCAACAGCACAGTTTACACTGTAACTGCAATTGACCCAGATCTTAAGGTACAGTTTCAGTAGCCTATGAGTTGTGTGTAAATCCAAACAATTAGATAACACAACAACTTTGGAAGTTTTTGATAACTTCTAAAAAGACGATAAACAAGAACACAAAATGTGCAAATGTGCCTGTAACACAGAGATATGAAAGAGAAAAAGTTAAAATAAGTTAGGTAAACTAGGGGTTGGTAGATTTATCTCAAATAAAGGTGAATAAAGTGGAAACACTCCTTTCAGTGCAAGTGCTGAGTCAAACATGCCAACTAGAATCCACAGTGAGGATGCAAAAATGATGAAAGAATGGCGTGAAGTAGTGACCAGCAGTGATAGAAGAAGACCTATCAACATGATAATGAAGTGACAAAGCTCATAGCAACTGTGTGAAAATATTGTCCTTGAGAAACAAGGGAAAAAAGCTATCTATCTATTAATAATGTAATATTGTTTTTTATGTGTTTTTCTTCAGGGTGAAATTCGATTTGAGTTTGTTGGGCTGTTCCCATCCCAGAGCTTCTTTGATGTCAACCCTGTCACAGGCGTGATTGTTTTGAGAAACAGTTTGCTCTCAGATGCTGAGGGCAGAACTTTGTACACAGTGAGGCTCACTTAATTACTTATTTAATCAATTGTGCAATGTTTTAAGTTATATGTTTGAGAGAGATATGATGAGGGAAGGAAGGAAAATAGTCAAAGTGAGAAGGAAAGTGGTATGCAATGCTGGGGATAGATCCCCTTGCCTGTCAGTGGCAACTTAGTCTCTTGAGATATAAAAGGAGGCCCCCTCAACAACTGAGCTATCTACTTTATTTAAGAACACAATGTAGAGGGAATGCTTTTTTAATTGTAAGCATTTCAAGAGAGAGAGAGAGAGAGAGAGAGAATGAGGGAGACGGAGAGGAAAATAGTGTTAAAGATAGAAGAGAGAGAGAGAGAGTAGGGGATGAGAGGAGAAAGTGCGGTAAGAGAGAAACTGAATGAGAGAGAGAGAGAGAGAGAGAGAGAGAGAGAGAGAGAGAGAGAGAGAGAGAGAGAGAGAGAGAGAGAGAG
>JARBEQ010254982.1:0-10873 GCA_030265355.1 Tritonia tetraquetra
GATCCAGAGAAATCCAGACGCATTGTGCTGGCCCTACACTGTAATGGTAAAAGGGAACTGGATAAGAAAGAAAGAATGTCCTTAAGAATAAGAGCCTGTAACTGTAGGTAAGGCTCATACTCATGGGGCCGGAGCGTAACCCGGTTTTGGTTGCGTGAAGCGGACAAGGACAATTTTTCACTTTCTGGGTAGGAAGTTGGTCTATTGCAGAATACTTTCTCAATTACTTGGTCACAAAGATTCCCCACATCCAAATTTGCACATCAAGACAATCGACAGTTGTTTCTCATCCAAAATTGTCCGTGTTGGGCGGGTCCAACGGCGTACAACAAGAATAACCTTGACGCGGTGCTACGTGTGTGGCACAAGGACTCGCGCCAAATCGACATAGCAAGTACAAGTACAAGGACGAAAGCCTTCATAAATACCAATACCATCAAAACGACAACATCCACCTTCAGGAACAGTCGCCATAGATGTGAAGCAAAAAAGATGTTCCATGTGCCCAGACAAAAAGGTTTGAAAGACCAAAATGCTCCGTAAAAGATGTAATCACCACATTTGCAAAGAGAAAGAGCATGGTACATTAGGGTACTGTACTGTATGCATTGTGTGGAATGAATTGTCAATGTCAACAACTATAAATTATAAACAGTCGCATATCTAGTCATTATTGTGCTGTTTATTGGTCTTCACATTGCCTAATAATGTACTTTCAGGTTACTAGGATCACTGAAAGTGTACATAATGAATGTTTATTTAGATAACAATATTGTCTCTAAGAAGATACTAAGAAAGAGAAAACAATGCTTTATTATTTCAATTTCAATGACAAGTTTCTTATTCTTACATTTCAGTACCGTAGTAAGTAAGTAGGCCGCAAGGCCGCTGTCCGGGCAAAATTAATTCCTACCACAAAAAAAAGGTCACAGTGGGTTGATCACCTGCTTGGCTTAATCTGTCATCGTGGTTTTTTGCGGCCGCAATGGCAAATTCGCGGCACAAAATTCGCACTTTTCCGCAAATTTTACAATTTTTCATAAACGTAAAAGCAAGTATTTTCTATTGTGTTATAAAATGTTGATGCTTCTCTTGGCAGGTTTCAGTGCTCTCAACCTCTTGTTTTGAAATGTGTAATTAATATCTTTAATCATATTGAATTCCATTTTAACTTGATTGACTTTTTGTTTGCATCTATACATCACTGTAATAATATTCAATTGCCCTCCGGGGATAAATAAAGTCGTCTGAATCTGAATCTGAATAGTTAACTCAACATGCACAATTTGGCAATGTGTTACTATTACTAGTGTTACGGCAAAATGTGGCAAAAGGTGCATTTTTGGGGGGCAAAAAATTGAATTCTTTGCGGCAAAATTTGGGGTTTCAAATGGCAATTTTCCACGATGCCAGCTTAATCTTGATCCAGAGAAATCCGGCCTCATGGTGCTGGCCCTACACTGTACTGTAATGGTAAAAGGGAACTGGATAAGAAAGAAAGGGTAGGCCTACTAGTTACTCTAGTAGTATACTTCTCTCTATAAAAGTATCCAGGTGTATAATAGACCCAGTCGTTTTTTAAATTATAGTACACGGGTGTGGGTATGGTACACGGTTTCAGCATGGGTTGACAATTTTAACAAATAAATCACCTGTTTTGAAATTTATCGTCATTTAAAGTTTTTCCTAATAATAATAAATACTAATATTTCTTGTAGCTACCCATAGGTGAATTTCAAGCAAAAATTGTAATTAGTTGATGAGATATGATGACCATTTGAACAGCTTGACTGGGTGTACAACCAGTCGGTGGGATAGGGTTAAATAGATCATCATCCTATCCACCAAGCTACCAAAACCAGGTTTTAGTTAATGCTCCAGCTCAGCACCACCTAGCCTTAAGTATAGAACTCCCAAATAAAGGTATTTGTCTTCCTAAAATTCATTCATATAGTCATAGCCATCCAACAAAAGGTTAATACTTTGCTGTACCTTGCCCAAAGCAGAGATTTTCCTTTCTGGCACCAGAGGTAGCACTGGGGGAATCACATAGGCGTAGCGGTAATTAAAAAATATCAATTGCTCACCAAGTTTCCTCATAAAAATAAAATTACACATTTCATAACATAACAACTGCTTGAAAATTGCTTTGACTTTGAGAGAGAATCAGAAACGATACTGGATACACTCTTAAACTTTATAATAAATCATCCTAACGTGTAGAATCAGACTAGATAGATATATCACTAGCAGTAGCAGCACATAAAATCAAGATTATCCAGCAATTAAATTGCGATAAAAGATGACAATGACCGAAGCATGTGCACCCAAAAACTGAGAATATTGAAAAATGACCAAAAATGTTTGGAAATGACTCCAGACGGCTAATTGTTGTGATGGTTTGTTTGTTTGATCAAGCCCCATTATTATTATTAATACCACAGAGCAGTGTTGGGGCCAGCCCTATGTTCAGCCATGAAAGGCACACAAGATACCTGCCATAAATACAGGCACCCGTCTTGATCAAAACTGGTTCTACCCACTCTGGGCAAGGCGTGATGACAAGACAAAGGAAAATACAGAAGGCGTCGGTCAACGTGATAATCCCTACAATTACATTCCAGAACAGCTTTATCCGAAATAGTGTCCCGTATTGTAAAGTACAGTATTATTATTATTATCAAACTGGTTTTGCATAGTGCATGTGTATCATCAGCCGTGGCGGTGTATGTGCGTATCTATGACGGAAACAAAATTTTCACTGAAAATGAAATTGATTAAGTTCGTCATCTTTCCACCCTTGGCAACACAGGTCATATCAAAGACAGAACCCCAGGTTTATTATAGTCCACCTCCTATAAGACTCTTGATTCCAAAAAATCCACATGGTCAGAGTCAGAGCCATAAAAAACCTTGAGAAAGTCCAAAGGAAAAAATCCTGATGTCGCAGTCCAAATTCGAACCCAGGACCTTCTGTGCAAAAGGTTACCACTGCACCACAAAAGCCCCTTTATACTCCTTTTTCTGAAGAGGAATGCAATTACAAACACACACACACACTCAACTTTTCAAATAACCATCCAACTAGTCCCAAATAAAATTTGTTAATATTTATTTTAACATAATACATCTCAAATTTCACAATGGCTATACCGATTTTAAAATAGGAAGGGAAAGCAAGAAGTAGAAACTACCTCAACCCTGAAAATTGTGTAAGCCAAGTCAATTTAAACACTCCTAATAATAGAGCATTTAAATTTTAATCTTCAAGCATCCTAAATTTTCATCTCACTCAACCAAAAAAAAATAACATTAAGGAAGGCTTGATTAACTAATTGCCTCGATCAACAAAGTACAGCTGCCACTCAGTTTAGTAGGATCGGGGAATAATCATGTATAAATTTTAAAAAATAATCAAAGAGGTAATATCAGACATCCACAACATAAAGCGGTGAGATTGTTCATGGCAAAAAAAATATTACAAATGACACATTACAGTTACAATACAAGAGATTAAGGTACCATAGCTCATCCTTCTTGCTTGTTTAACAAAGGCTCCCAAACATGGAGAATCATACATAGCATGGATCCAATGATAAAATAGTTCCTCCAACTTTTAAAAAACAAAACGTTCTGGAAAACCCAACATACACTTAACCTTTTTTTTTTCAACTTGTTGTCATACAGAAAAAGTGCTGTTTATCTCAAGGCATGACACAAACTGAATTGATAGACAGGGTGGCTTGGGATGGATTTGAGCAATACCTAATACTACATAATACTAATACAGTAGCCAACACCTAAAAGCATGGTGGGTGGGGAAGAAAGAAAAAAGCAAGCATTTACACAAAGCAGATGAAGAATTTTTCTTGTGATTTGGCTTTAGTCAAATTTAAACGGTTGTCAGTTGATTCCCTTTTCAGTACAGTATTCATTATACAGTGAAAACCGGACTCAACAAGCTCTCATCCAACGAGACCTTGGTACTCAACGAGGCCAGTTGAAATCCCTGTTTTCCCTTCCTCTTCCTGACCGACGTCACGTATAACGAAAGGTCGCATACAAGATCACGTTGTCAGTCCCGACAACCTTGTTGAATCATCAAGTGGCTAGATTACACCATTGCCATTAGTGTAGGTGTGAATATTTACCTATTCTCTCAGGAGCTCAACATGGACTACGATCAGTAGTGAGACCGTCTACATTTTAACTGAATTCAATCTTCACTGCCATGAGTGTTATTTGCTTGAGATTTAGAAAGGCGATGGTGGGTAATGATGAGCGCTTAGACAGAGGGAGTGTACAGCAACAAAAATCAACTCATTTAGTTGATCACAGTGTGCGAAACATGTTCTCACAAGGCATATGTTTAGGTGGCGGCTACTGTATTGTAATGTTGATTAGTAAAAAATGAAAAGAAAATTGGACGAAGTCAACAGACTGTGAACTGTGACACTACAAAACTATTGGAACAAAAATATATTATATTGCCACCTAATCACAAAAATAAAATCCTTGACACACTGCCATACCATATTTAGATAGCAACATATGAGTGTTCACAAAAGTAAATGATTAAAACCCTATCTATAAAAATCTAATCATGATAATCAAGTTAATTATTGCTGAAGCAGACACAATGACAGGACCTGCACCCCTTCTGTCTTATTTTCAGCAACCCACCCTTTCATCAGTAGAAAAATGGAAAAATAAACCCCTTGAACTTGATGGAAAGGTGTAAGTTAGAGAACGGACTGGTAATATTATAAAAAAGAAAAAAAAACCCACACAAAATCAAGAAAAGTATAAAAAGAAACTCATTTCAACAAAAGCATCCACATGGATTTAAGTGGTAACCTAACTAGTACCATAGGACCCACAGTTGATTGATGAGGGTTCCAATTCTTGCAAGCCATTCAGCAACAGCACCATTGGCCACCAACACCACTGTCCATGACAACTGCCTTGCGATACACTCAGCTACAGTTTTTCCAACGACAATGCACCCGCCATTACATCTCCTACAGCACAAGAAATTTTAATGGTATAATCTGAGTGATGAAGGCCCCACCTCCTGCAAGCCAACGAGCCATTCACTCAGCGACAGCAGCAGACGGCCACCGACATCAATCTCTAAAGCCACAGCTCCAGTCATCACCATCACCCTGCCCACAGCAACTGCTTTGATTCAGCAATCAGCCACACCCCGACATTTGCTGGAACAGGTAACAGCACTGCAACACCCATGACTGCATCAGCCAATAATAAACCCGCCTTAACAGCTCCTACAGCACAAGAAAATAAAACAAAGAGAGATTATAATGGGTCAAGAAACAGTTGAGGGGAAAGAGTTGATGTAAAATCAATGATCATGTCAATCTTTATTTCCTATAAAAATTCATAAAGTATTCATAAACAACATTACATTCATTGGTTCATGCATTTTACAAATAAAAAGAGCAAACCCTCAATACACTTTTTCCACTGTCCAGTACTCATGCTTTGCCCATAAAATGGAATCGTTATCAGTATCAGAGTAGCACTGCTCTCAATATCAGTAATAAGTAATATTCAAGCGCACTAAAATGGTACCTATGTGAAATAAATGAGTGAAATGAACTATGCTCTATATTCTACAGGAACACACAATGAGAAACAAATTAGTTATGTACAAAAAAATGGAAGAACGGAATGCAGATGAGCACTGAACAAACAACCTTTTTTTTTCTTTGAAGCTAGCCAAGTACTGTCCTTGTGGCCAGATGTCAGGTTCTGCACAAACGTACTTCGCAAATCAGGCATCACTCAGATACATCAGCACCATTCTGCTCAGCAGACTTCGACCTATTCTCCCTGCTCTTGCTCCTTGAATCACTTCTTGAACGACTTCTGGATCGACTGTAAGATCGTTCACGGGAACGTCTCCTCCTTGGAGAGCGAGAGCGAGACCTTGACCTGTACATAAAAGAAAAAGAAAATATTAATATAATAATAGCTACCTACCCCAAACTGGGTTAAAGTAAAATGTTATTTTTGACTACTTTCACTACTTGTCAATTGCAATTATGCACTGAAAAAAAAAATCAAAAGCTTCATTTCGTTTTGTTGCATGTTGAATAGTGTTTTGTGCCTATGAAAAGTATACGGCAGGGCATCAAGCGGGTTGTCAAAAATGATCGTCATCATTATTATAGCTTGTGGCATCGTGTTGTGTTAAATTGTCAACTCATTCTAACTATCAATGGAAAGTGCAGATTTTCCCCTTTATTTTGATATATATATATATATATAGATAAAAAGTACAAATCTGTTAACCTAGAACCTGTCACTTGGCAATTTTATCAGCCCCTTATTTTTACGTTGTGGTGTCACGGCCGATTTAATCGTCCTTATCAAAAGCGACAATTAGATATGAAAAATGAAACGATTCCGATGTTTTGCTTCTCCAGATTGGCCCGAAAAGAGTTAAATTTATTAAATACATGTTCCGGTTCATCGCCAATCTCCCTTGGTGTTCGTAATAGAACAAAAACATTGTTTGCATTTGAATTGTTTTTGGTCATAACAGCGCTAAAAATTTCAAAATCACCGGTCTCTACGCTGAAATTAGCTCCAAATAGGCACAGATGGAGACAGAGCAAGTGAAGATCGAGGGGCCTTTTGTTAGTATTGACAGGACCGAATTGAAATCTTAGGTCATCGATCGTCCAGACCTACCCTGGAAGTCTATTGGGATTAAAATTCCGGACCTAGTTACCTCGATTCGTTATTTCTAGATTTCCATGGAGAAATATGAACACTTACAAGGTGTTCCTGAAAGTGTCACTCTGCCCACCAGTAGTCAAAAGAAACCAATCAAACTCACTTGTCAATTCACACTTTTACAAACTGTATGAAAACTAATCACAGTGGGTTGATCACCTGCTTGGCTTAATATCTTGATCCAGAGAAATCATTGTACTGGCCCTACACTGTAATGGTAAAAGAGAACTGGATAAGAAAGATGAAAACTAATGTCAACCCCATAAAAAGTATATATATTTTCTTGTAGAGAATTGAATGGGCAACATTTCTCTCATGTGGTGTTAGCTAGAGGAAAGGACTTGAACAAAAGCACAAAAGCTCTCTGAAGTACAAAAAAAATGTGTGTGGTCAGCTTTACAGTGACCAGTTACCATGATCAACAGACTACAATGAAAATAATTTCATCAGCCTGGAAATTCAATTACCATTCATAAAATGTATACTTTTAGGGGTTTTACTCGAAACAAGGTCATAACAAGGATTTTTCTGTACCATGTCACAAAGGCTGAAATTGCAGTTTCCTAATAGGAAATATTCAATTGGAAACTTTTGAGTTCGAAGTTGACACATTGATCTTGTACTTTCTATACACTCATTGGAAGGCCCCATTATTATACATCTTTGTTAATAATATAGAAAAATCAGCCTCAGGAGATAAAACAATGCGATGCCACATCTTCCAAAGTAACCCAACCCCCTCATTTCAGTCTGTCAAACACCTTCTCTACAAGCCGACCCCCATAGGTAGCCTGTCCCACATTCATCCCTGTCACTTTGTTGCTGTTTTAGGGCTCTATTGACACAAATAAGTCAGTTCAGCACCTGCCACACGGCTCCAAGCATTTTACCTGGCCATTTCAAAACATAACCATAATTTTTGTTACAAATTTAATCTATATATTTACAACAAATTGTAGTGATGATTTTTTAATGAATTTTTAATTTTTGTAAGAATTTTAAAACAATTTTTATCAAAATTTTAATATAATTCAGGATCCATAACTCAAGAATGAATCATTATTTTTAAAATTTGACACTACAATTTGAAGAAAATGAGGTGACCTCCTCCCACAGGTCATTTTTAACCATGACATCAGAAAATTTCAAGCATGTGTACATTAGATGTCAAGGTATCTAAAAATAGCAATATTAGACCATATTTGGCCAATTTTTTTTGTTTTGTTATTAAAAAATACCCGCCTAGCCAGAGGCCACACTCTAAACAACTGGTGCCGCCCTGGATCAGGGCTGCCATTCAAAATTCATAAAATCCACAGATTTTTTTAACCTAACGATGACGACACCCGACAAACACTCATTGGGGTAACACATGGTCTAAAATTAGATCTCTTTTCATCAAAGTAAACATAAATTAAATGAAAACTACCAGCGTTATCGATAATTAATAAGACACTTTACATCATGATACCAAACCCAATAAGTTTCAATACCATGGGGTACCATGTGTTGACACCCACCCAAGAAAAAAAAAGTTTGACTTGACTGGTCACCAGGTCAATAAACCCCACCAACCGACAATAATAATATTTTAATTGTTGCACACTGTCTCTCTCTCTCTTGTCAAAGTTAAAAATGAAATAAGTGCTGCTGGAAGTAAAATAAATGAACAAGATGGGGTAGGTAATGTATGAACTTCCAAAAGGGACAGAGCACAGGGACGTAGAACGTTTCGGGCCACAATGCCCTTCTTTCAGCTAACAGACAAAAAACACAGAACACATAACATGAAAATAGGTGTAAGGATCTCCAACAATTCGATTAAAGACCTATCGTCTCTTCAGTGATGATAGTGACAAAAAGAAAAAAAGAAGAAAATTTCGATGGGAGCAGGGTGTAATTTGCGATAGACGAGCGAGTGTCCTTGTTAAAGGGTGAAAAATTGTCACTGGTCCACAGAAACAGGGATATGTCCCAACACTTCAGGCCACGATGTGCAGTAGTAGGATACTAACACCCCATAATAAAATGAAACGCTGGTGTAGCCACGGTCATTGACTGCGTGCAGGATTTTTTTGTGTGTTACAAAGTATATTGAGAGACTTTATAGCCGTGCCAAGAAATGATAAAATGACAACGTTTAAGAGGGCATAAAATGGGAGACCCTACCATCTAACATAACCACATGCATATTCTCTCTCTTTCCGTTTAAAAAGAAAGGGCAACTTTTCTCCTGACTCGCACATAGACTAGATACCATTTATATAATTTATTCATTCCTGCCTTCTCGGCCGTTGCAGCTGACATACTTGTCAATTACGACGGCACCTGCCATCGCTAGTCTCGATTATTAAGCTGACTGAAATTGACCGTTGCAGTGGACGTACTTATTGATTACGACGGCTGCCGCAACAGTTGACACTACCGGGTCAGATTATAACAGAGACACTACCCGCAGCACCATCAACCTCAACAAACCACTTGCATTCTCTGTCACTAATTTTAAAGTAGATAGTCCTATCGGAGACAAGACGATAAACTCGGAGGACCTGTGTGCATGTTAAAGAACCCTTGGTAAGAGTAAGAAGAGTAGGCTGCAAGGCCACTGTCTGGGCAAAATGAATTCCTACCACAAAGGTCACACACAGTGGGTTGATCACCTGCTTGGCTTAATATCTTGATCCAGAGAAATCCAGCCTCATAGTGCTGGCCCTACACTGTAATGGTAAAAGGGAATTGGATAAGAAAGACTAATTTTAAAGTACTCAACACACTGTTGAAGTTACTTGCTATACCGCTCCCACTTACGATAATATAAATTTTAAAGTTTGGTCATGAGAAGGTAAATGATCCCCGCCAGTCAACAAAAATAGATTTTTATGCTCTCTGCTCATGACTTCTATGGTAGACAGGTGCACGGAACATTCTGATTTGACCCTTCGATGCTGGCTCTTCCTATCATTGCGAAGCAGAATTCGAACCCATGCGCAACAAACAATGGGCACAATTCACAATTGATTGGTTGACACATTGTCTGCGCCACAGCAGATTTCCCATTGCAACCAGACCATGTGAAATCACAGACAGTTCGACGGAAGAGTGGCAGCAGCCCTGCTGGATATTTCGAAGGTGAAAAGGTTTGAGTTATGCATGAAACAAAATGCAAATAAAATTGGTTAGAGGGATCTGTGAATTCACAACAAACTTATAGTCTAAGTCCAGCTAATGACCCTGTCCTCTGGACTGTAAATGCACTGTACTGTGTAAGACCATAAGCCTGTGCCATGTGTGTCATCCATCTATTCTATCTATTTTTATTTTTTTTAATCTAAAAAAGAGATAACAAAACCAACCTTCCCCTCCTTCCGCTGCCGCCGCCACCACCACCATTGCCGCCACCGCCGCCACCACCATATCGTCCACCCCTACGATAGGGCTCTGTAGGGCGACCATACCGGGCCATTTGACATTTGATCTCACGGCCATCCAGTTTATAACCATCCATGGAATCCATTGCATCTTCAGCATCACGTTTGTCAAAAAATCTGACGAAAGCGAACCCTCTGCTCTCCCGGGAGTGTCGATCTCGTGGTATGTACACATCGCCTACATCACCAAACTTTTCGAACGTGCGTCTCAGATCTTCTGGGCTTGTCCGATAGGTCAAGTTGTCCACTTTCAAAGAATACATTCCTTCAATACTAGGAGGACCTCTGCTACCATAGTTACTAGAACTCATGGTGAAGCAAATTCAGTTGGCAAACGAATTAAATAAAAACAGCACTTCGTAACTTCGTCGGTCTTTCAATTCTTAGCGTGAGGAGAAGCTGTGGCTACCACTAAATAATTGGTAATCGTTTTTTAAATTTACAGTAGATAGTCGATTCTAAAGTATTTACCATGGAAGAGGTAGAAAGAGAACGACCATTTCAGCGGCACACACAACATTATGAGGAAACAACATAGGCCTAAAAGTATCATTATTATTATTATTATCATTATCATTCATTATTATCATCATCATTAATTTTTCGGGGCTCCCAGTGGTGCAGAGGTACGGTTCTCGCCTCTGAAGCGAAAGGTACCGGGTTCGATTCCCGGCAGCGACACT
>JARBEQ010254993.1:0-10873 GCA_030265355.1 Tritonia tetraquetra
CCGTTCAATTCGTCACCTCGTTCACCGTTGCTTGACCTCAACTCCTGTCGAGTTGTGTTAACCACTCAGCCACTGACGCCTATTACTGAAAGATTTAATTACTTCTAGTTGGTTCTGATCATCATTATGTTATATCAAGGCCTTCTGTAATCTTTTCTTTTTACCAAATCAAAAGCTTTTCTGTGTGTCTACAAAAACAAGGATGCACTTCTGAATTATGTATATGTATACGTTTCAAATATTTGTCTAAGACTAAATGTGGGTGGTTTTGCACATTTCTACCTGGTCTAAAACCACTTTCACATTCTAACAATTTACTTTGGACAATATCTACTACTCGCTCATCTTAGATCCTTGGACAAACTTTACCCGGCACACTTTATAATGATATGACTCAAAAATTTCCACACAAAGTTGTTTCTCCACTTTTATGTATTGGTATGGTAGTGTTTCTTTTCAAGTCTTCTGGTACTGTTTTAGTTTTACATTTAAACCACTTTATAATTTTATTGCTGGGTGATCCATACCATAAATTATAGGAAAATATATGACCGCCAGATGTCGTCCACATGAATAAGTTCACTCATACAACACCCACCCACACACTTGCACATACAAACATACACGCACAGACACACACGCACACACACACACACACACACACACACATTCACGTCACCTCGTTCACCGTTGCTTGACCTCAACTCCTGTCGAGTTGTGTTAACCACTCAGCCACTGACCATGGCATGACTAAAATTCACCAAGACATAAAGGTTTGGTAAAAAACAAGAATGTGATAAGAGAACACATCATAGTCTATTAACAAACTCGTGGACACACAAACCAACGATGCAGTCTTATATATTTAGGGACTTTATTGATTACAAACAAAATTGAAACATGTAGCTTTCGCTGTTCTTTCACACCGGCGAATTCCTATGATCTTTTCCGAAATTTTTATTGATGAGATCCTAGACAGATGATTTAGGGTAACAACGATCGGGGCCTTTAAAACCACGACCCCACAAAACACCGACGCGGGCGTCGTTGTCAGTATGGTAGTCATCTCTTTGTTATTGGGTTTGTTTTGTTCGCCTCCTACATATTCGTTCACTTTCGCTGTCAGTCAGAGTCGGTGTAAGAGATGAATGGCACAAGGTGTGAGATCAACTTACCTCCTTCATGTCAACAACACGGGATAACATTTAAGTTTTCTAAATATTATGCCCTTTTGCAACATATTTCAGCTCATATTATTATAAAGGCGGTACCTCCGAATTATTGTCTATCTCAGATAGGACTTGATTCCATCGGAATCACCAGGGTCAGAGGCACAGAACTCGAGAAAGAGCAAAGGAAAAATCCAAACGTCGCAACCGGGGTTCGAACCCAGTACCTTCTGCCCATGAAGCAAAAGCGTTGACCGCTGGCCACGAGGACCCTCAAATTGTAAATAAGCATTCATTTCAAAGAGAAACAGAATGTTGTAACCTTGTTAGCACTTAAAATCGTTGTGCCAAGTCTCATTAAAATGTAACAGACAGTTATTGAGATACACCATGATTTGTTTGTCCACGAGTTTGTGAACGGACTATAGCGCTGTTAATTACCATAGCAACTAAGATTGATAAAACGTGATATCGTCAAGGAGTGTGCGTGTGTAATCACCAGATCTTGACAATTGCTTTGGCGATCACTGAATTTCATGATTCTATTATGGCGTGTGTACCGACCAATACTTAACCCGAGGTTCCTAACATTTTAGAGACAAGACAATGCCATTGAATAAAACAACACAGAAAATGTAATCACCAGATGTAGGAAATCACGATGATGATTATAATGATGATTATGAAACCTTTCTAATCTTTACATCTAGATGATGGGAATAAGGGATTGCGTGAACGAAACCATCTTACTTTATATCTTCACATCTAGACGATAGGAATATAGGATTACGTAAACAGCACCCTCCTGCTGGACGTTGTCGGGGGAGGTGCCATTGCCCACCTGAGGCCACAGCCAGGAAAAACCGAAGAACTTGTCCAAGCACTCTCTGGAATTGACAATATCACAGTGTATCTCAAAGAGGAAATTCCTGACCGTTACCACTACAAACACCATCGACGTATTATGCCAGTGGTTGTTGTCGCCGATGAAGGGTATGAAGTAAGAAAGGTAAGTGGGAACGACTTTGATAAAAAAATAATTATGATAATGTTCCTATTAATTCCTAATACGTAAATACTTCACGACACATGGGTTCTATTGATTACAGCATATTAACGCGCGAAGCTAAAAACATGTCATTAATGCATTTAAACTATTCGAAAGGAACTTTGATGACTTCTAGCCTGAATAATGTGTTTGACAAGATAGGAAGTTTAAGATTTCCATGATGCGTATTATTTTGGATGTTAATATAAATTTTGACTCTCTGGCAACAAACACGAACGCACACCCCCCCACCAGACAAGAATAAAAAGACCCCCCCCCCCCCCCTAAAAAAAACCCCAACAAGAAAACAAACAAAAAAACCAACAAAGTAGCTTTCCGACTACAGTACCGTCAATTACTGTTGGGTGCTATATAAAAATACAAGGAGGGACGCCCGACGGTGTTCAGGGTATCAGGTATATGATGCAATCAATACGTGTTAATCACTTTTAGTCAACCCGTTTGAAAATGTAATATAATTGTTATGATATAAACAATAATATAACATATCCGTCACAAAAGGGAGAAAGTTCATTCAAAATTAATTATTAAATGAAAAAAAGATTAGACCTACTCTTTTGTGAATAATATAAGAAGGTAGGTAGTGTGTTTTATTTTGTTTACTTACTAGATCTAAGTAAAATTTCAAAATTATATAGGACGCCTAGATGTTATTTTTTTAGATATTCGAGAGAAGAAAACAGAAGTGAATTCACATACGAACAACAAATTGCATGAGCTGGAAATATAAATATGAAGCGCACGCCTTTGCATCAAAACATCAAAATTGGGATGTCCACGGAAAGTATTTTCTCGATTCATTCCTATTCAATCCTCTTCTCCTATTTTTATCTGCGTGGAAAACCGACTTTAGAAGGCATCCTTATTATAGGAATATGTTGTGCTCATAGAACAATGACGTCATTTTACTCAATGAAAGGAAAAGGCGGAAGTAAGGAAAACCATGATGAATGTCGATAAACAAAATCTGAAGAACCAAAGCATTTTCTATAAAATCGACGGTCCGTTCTACTACAGTTCTGACCGAGTCCACACCTGGTCAAAACCATTTGGTGTAAAAATTTCAGCAGTATACAACCCGCACTAAGAGAAAGAGTTTTGATTTAGCCGTTGACCCTTCCAGTCTTATATGTATAAATCTATACCATAAAAGATTTCATGTGTAAAGTTATCACCGCTTCAAATGCGTCAGTCAAATCAATTGTATACTCACAGTTGTAGAACAGCATCACAACGTTAAAACATTTCTGGTATTACCAACAATACAATGCAAATTACGATACAATAACTGAGGGCTACATGTGTAGAAAAGGATTGAGATACCACCATATTGGCAATGATAAGAGATAGACAGAAGTAGAGGAGCATTACCGCCTGCGCCAGCCGTCATTGTACTTGATTGATTTCTTCTTCCTCTCCTTCATAACTTGACTGACTGTTATGAACATCTGTAAAACAAAACACATTAATCCACTTCAAACCACGATTGAAACCCACTTATATTTGTTTTCTTACCAGAAAAGTTATCCCACGCATTTCTTGAAAGGAACTCATGGTTACAGCACCGATTACATGGACATGAAGCCAATTTTCATAGCATCCGGGCCCTCTTTCAAACGGGGAGTGGAAGAGGAACCAATCAAATCCGTGGACATCTACCCCTTGTTGTGTCACCTTCTCAACCTTAAACCTGCTCCTAACAACGGAAGTTTCCACAGAGTTCAAGCACTTCTCCGGCCTGGAGGTCCATCGACCTCATCAAGCTTCACTGCTAAAATAAATCATGATGGTGTTACATCTCCCCCGTCTTCTACTAAGCCTTCGACAGCTGCACCTTCTCCTCCTGATGCTAGCGTTACTTCTCCCTCTAATGCTACTAAGCCTCTGACTACTGCTCCTTCTCATCCTAATGCTGGTGTTACTTATCTTACTGCTGATCCTTCCACGTCTGTTACTCCTGATAATACTACTACTAATCGCGCGGGAAATATGGCCACCCACAACATCATGCCTTTTCTGTGCTTAATCTTAACTTTGTTCTTCACTTTCAACGTAGTGCAACATTCAAACTGGAGCAATTGATTAAGTTATGTTGTTCTAAATACTGTTCTTTATTTGATTATGTTAACCAATGGATAAGAGTCGGATGGGTTTACCTTTTTAAAAAAATGAAACTAGAAATGAAGGACCATATTCTGCATATCATATTATATTGATGTCTAGTATAGATATCACGTCATGTAGAATGAATGTAATGATTTGTCCACTTATATTTTTTATTGAGATTTTGACTGATACAAGTTGTATGTGCAGTCGACTCCAGTTAATCGCAACACGACGGGAGCAACACAATTGTTGTGATTATCCGAAGTTGCGATTAACCAGGGAGTAGGTGGAGGAGGGAAAGTAAACAATAGCAGAAGGAGAAAAGCATTATCTTTTTTTTTTAATATTCATTGTGCAAAGAGAAAAAAAACTCCGAGTTGTCTATTTTGATCTTCGGCGCCGCCCATGATTGAAAATAGTATCTACTAGGCCTAGGGGTTATTTTGATATTATTGACCACCAACATTCTCATAACCAAACACTAGGTTCAACCTTTCCTTTCATGTACCAAATAAGGATCAATGTCTCACATGCAATCAGAAGGAAAACACTATTTGGGAAGAAGACGCGCTATATAGCAAACTTCAAAATCACCAAGAACGAAAATTGCCAGCGAGGAGAAAAACAGAGACAAAACAGGCCCTAAAACAGACCCAACATTTGAGTCAGCAACATTTGACTTACAAGCTATCCTCTCAACACCATGTGGATAGTCAATCAATTGTATTATAAGCAAGTTCATGCAATGTAACTTTCTACACTCAGTCAAACGGACAAAAAATATGTTACCAGTGAAATAAAACTGACCATTTAAATGGTTCATATGAAGTTGCCACATGTCTTTGCTTGTATCTAAATTCAGTACGACCACCAATTACAAGTCGTTTTGTTTTTGGACACATGCGGTGGACAAAACAAAAACAAGTAACCATACAACAATGTGGCAGGCCATAATATGTACTGTGCTATTCTTCTTTTCGTTTCTTGCATTCCCCCTCGGGTGCATTATCGCAAGTTTTACAGCTTATCCGCTTACAACTACATATTGTATTGTGCTCTTGAATTTTTCCACACTATCAAATTCAAACGACTGGTCTACTTCTATGAATTGTTTTAATATTTTGAAAAGCAAAGTTGCTTTTGCCTGCTCCCTATGTTGTTCAAGTGTTGGCCAATGAAGTTTTTCTATAATTTGTGTCACACTACTGGTTGTTATATAGTCACCTACCACGGCTTGTGTATTTCCTCGTATGCCGTAGGTGGTGATTACACTTAGTACGTAGTCGTGTAGGGGGGACTTTGTCAAAAGGAATTAAGGTCGTCAGCTAAGTCTTGTAATGTATTCTTAAGCTGGCTTTCGCACGAGCGCCTCTTTCTAAAACCATGCTGGTCGTCCGATAAGATGTTGTGCAACTCCAGGTGGCTGATAATATGGCTGTGTACAATATGTTCCATTATTTTACAGCAGATACAAGTTAGGGACACCGGTCTGTTTGTTGCTTTCGATCAATCGCCTTTCTTAAACAAAACATAATTTTTAAAATTGGTGTAACTTCTTTGACAAGTTGCTTCAGATAAAATGTCTGCTTTTATTTTTGCGTCACTTTGCAATGTTCCATTTTTTCGTAATGGGGCTACTCCAGATTGTTCAGCTTTTTGGTCTTGATAAAAGCCCAGAACTTTTTGGGATTACAGTTATATTCATTATCTAACATGGTGGAAATATAGGAGTTGCATGTTTTCCTAAATTCTAACTGAGCCTCCTTTTTTATCCTCTTAACTGTATTCCATTCTTCTTGGTTGTTGCTTTGTTTCGCTTCTTTCTACGCCCTTTTCTTTTGTCTGGATAATTGCTTTATTCTCGCACTCGCTCAAATCTGATTGTACCTTTGCGTAGTCATTTTAGATGGTACGTGTTTTTCCATCAGCTCATTGCAGGTGCTTTGGAATTGATCCCAGAAGGTGTTTACTTCAGTGTTTTTGTCATATTTGCTACACAATTCATCTGTCCGTTGATGCATGTCTGATTTTGAGTAGCGACATTTGCTCGTTTCCATAACAATATCTTTCTTTTTGTCGGTTTACGGTATTTGGCGTTGACTTTAGACTCCACGCATGCTATTGTGTCGTGGTCACTTATATCTGATATATCCTTGTATTTATTAACAACGCCTGGTTGATTTGTCAGAAATACTTCTAAGGTGTTGTTTTCTCTGGTTGGGATCTCTATAATCTGGTTAAATCCAAGGTCTGATTTCATGTCCATGAAGCATTTATTGCTCTTATCGCAGTATCTATTTCCCTTGATCGTGTCCGTTCTCCAGTCAATATCTGGTAAGTTAGCGTCACCACCCAACCATAATGGCGATTTCGGGTATGTCTTTGCGAGTTTCTGTAGCTACATCGTTACACAATCGGGTCACATAGTCCTTGTCAGGGCTCGTGTCCATACTCCTCAACGTGTACGGCGACTAGTTCACTATAAAAAACTCATATCAATTCGACATGAAATAAAAGTAAATCTGATGGCGAGCAATACACCCACGTGTGCGTCATTTCTGTTCTTTCGATAAATTTCATTTCGAGATGGTTTGATTTCTCCATCAGTAATTTCCGTCTCCAGCCACGTTTCACAACTAAAAATAATATCCGGCTTTTCGGATTGTGTCAAATTCCAGAATGTCTCTTTCTTAGACTTTGAAAATTGATGACCAATTGGTTTTATTTGAAAAGTTTCTGTGTTTGATTTCGGTTGTTTCTATTTTGTTCGAGCTTGTATTATTGACACAGTCTTTGCTGGTAACGCTGTTTTGTATTGTATCAGCTGATTTCGAGAACTTGTTGAAAGTGATTATACAATACTTTGGCGGGCCATATCTATTGTGTTACTAGGGATGTGTTTATCGCCAACCTTCTGGCAGGAACTAGACTTCATTATTTGGAATACAACCCTACAGCTAACAAGTTGTAAGTAACACATATTACTGCATTTTCATAATAAACAAGTGTATTTACATGCATTTTAGACTAATACACCTATGGATACTTTATTTGGGTATGGGTGAACTTGTGTTTCAATTCCTAGTTATGACCATCTCAAGACCATCTCAAATCTTAATTGTGAAGTAGCTCATTGCGATTAAAGATTGATATGGGTTTTTGAAGTACGGCTACTTTTACCTTCTTGTTGTAACTCGTCAAAATATTAATTTTCAAGAGAATATATAAGTCTACACAACTTGTTGGAAACTATCGGTGAATCCTATTCAAATTCATCTATGTTCAGAGTCGCAGATAGATCATGGTAGAGTGTTTAGATAACCCTCCCAAACAAAGTGGAACGAAAAATAACAAAAATAACTGTGTATTCATATACTCGCAATCGTAATCTGAACTCATATGCTTCTATCCATTTTCTATATTTCTATTTGTCTATCTATCTATATATCTATCTATCTATCTATCTATCTATCTATCTATCTATCTATCTCTATCTTTCTCTCTCTCTCTCTATATATATATATACATATATATATATATATATATATATATATATATATATATATGTGTGTGTGTGTGTGTGTGCGTGTGTGTGTTTATATAGACATCTGTTTCTATCTATATATCTAAACATATATCTATATATCTATACATCTCTATCTGTATCTATATGTCTATCTATCTATATCTATAGATATATCTATCTGTCTGCGTATCTATCTATCTATAAGTCTGTATATGGGGTAATATGGGCTTATTAAAAACGTGTAGCCTATGACACTGCAGTGCAACACAGAGTGGTCAACTTTCATTGTTACCGGAGGCGGTATGGTTGATTGAGACACAACTTGCTGGATATGACCTGGATATGTTCGGTTCAAGTCCTCACACTAGCTCGGTCTAGGTATAGACTGCCACCAGCCTCACGGTAGACGATGAGAAGGGAAAAAAGAGAAAGCTTGCAAAAACAAAAACAAAACAAAAAAACCCCAGGGATTAACAAATCCAATTCTGAAAGAAAGGACTACAAAGTCTGATTTGCCAACGCTATGAATCTATATTCGAGAATGCACTAAAAAAACCAGAATCGTTACGATATCAAACTTCACATATAACAGCCCAAATACCCGAATCAACAACGTGTACTGTTAACACAGGAGGATATCGTTTCTATGGTTCTTAGAGCCTCGAAGAAGGCGGCTAGCACTATGTTAAATTATTCCACAACAATCCCCCAATAGATAGGAATTAACACTTGGCAATGTTACATAGGAGAATATCAATGTCTAGGGTACTTAAGCCTCTCAAAAAAGGTGGTTATCACCTGACCTAAGGAGATAGGATTGAACACTAGGTAACGTTACTTAAGAGAATATCAATGTCTAGGGTACTTAAGCCTTGAAAAAAGCGGTTATAATCTGACATTGGGCCTAGGTAGCCAACAGTTATTTTACAACAATCACCCAACATGAAAGGAGAATTAATCTAAAGACAAAAGGAAAACGAGAAGGGGGAAGGTATAAGGTATTGTCCCTGAAACTAATACAGGAAGACCCGGGGGAGAGATATCGTCCATGAAAGAAAATACAAAGAGAGATAAGGCATGGGATTTAAGTAACATCTATCATCAATGCAACTTATCAATAAAGACAAAGTTCATGAAATAAATTAATCATGATTTCAACTTAGGGGAGAAATAGGATGGCTCATCAGAACATGACTGCAGGCGGAATTCTTGATGACATAGTTCATCTCATCTCATCTCGGGAGAGAGAGAGAGAGAGAGAGAGAGAGAGAGAGAGAGAGAGAGAGAGAGAGAGAGAGAGAGAGAGAGAGAGAGAAAACGTCTTCACCCGAAGACTGCTTAGAAAAAAAGACAGAACGAGCCAAAGACTGAGAAAAAACACGCACACAATCTATGACGCAACTTAGCGATAAGTACGCAAAAATAAAGACAAGAGTTTTGAGTGTGAGGATTCACGATAACATAAAACGTTTGCGCAAAAAAATGAAATATAGCATATGGGTTAGAGGATAGTGGTAAAGATAATAGTGAGTAGTTTTCAAAACGAAATTCGATAACATTAATTACTGGAGCCGTTTAAAACAACAAGAAAATCTCATTTTCAAGTAGCATAACGTTAATTTAATTGAATAACAATGAAGTTCAATAATGCTATGACACACTACAAAAATGGTATAAAACGTCAACAACAAAAATACTGGTCCATATTAGCCTACACCAAGTCAACACTTTGAACCCTCGTCACGAGGTAACACAGGCCAATGATCTTATATTTCACCCAGTATGCTAGGATTGATAGACAAAGCCTTGTCATGTAAACCATTTCACACGAACCCATGGCTTAACATAGAGCTGAGAAATATTCTTAACCAACGCAAAATATCATATGGAAAAAGAGATAGATTTTAGATTTTGAAATGGACACAAAAAACAGGGTTTGATATCTTGCAATATTTAAAAATTCATTTTTTTCTAAATGATATCAGCAGTAGAAGCTTTTACATCTATATGAAATTTTATAATGAAATAATGTTCATACACGAAAAAATAATTTCCTTATCTGGAAAACAATCCTTGTATATACTAGTGACTCCTTATTTTAACATTATAAATCAAATATTGCGTTCCCTTTAAATGTGATGGTGCACAATCCATTGGTAGACGTAACAACTATCTATCATTTGAAATATTAGTAAAATGCCCTCAGGTGTCGCCCCCTATCTTAAAGACTAGATAGCTCAGCGATCCAAGTTTATGACTCATGTCTTCCGCGAAAATTTTTGATCTACAAAAGGCGTTTGATTTTGTGAAAAGGAGTTGTGGAAAACCTTTCATAAAACATGATGTCAATAACAATTTGGTAGAAGCAATAAAATTATTCTATGTTGCTCCTAAAAGTACTGTCCAGATTGTAGGTAAAACAACACATGAGTTCAAAATAGATGTAGACAAGGTTCCATCCTTAGTCCATTGTTGTTTATAATACTAATGGATTCGACATCAAAGCAATACAGAGGTATGGACATATATATAGGAATGTGGAACTTAAAACCAGTTAGTTAATTATGTTAGTATTTGCAGATGACTTAGTGATATTTGGCAAAACTCAACCAGATCTACAGCATACCATAATATACTCAACAGGGAATTAAAGAAAAGAGGTCTGAAAATAATTCAAAGAAAACAAAAACTATCTTAATTAGTAGAGAACCAAATAAACATGAAATCAAACTAGAAGGAGAGGTATTGGAACAGGTTGATAGCTATAATACCTAGGAGTAATGATCAAGTCGAATGGTAGCCTGAAAGAAAAATACATGAGAGAGTTAGCAAAGGAAAAAAGGTGTATAGCCAACTTGGAAATTCTTTTATCGGTAAGATAAAGTTAACAACCAGAACAAAAATGTGCCAATTTTTAACTCAATACATTGCCCAACTTCGATATATGGAAGTGAATCATGGACACTAGACAGTAGAGATAAAAGCAAACTACAGGCAACAGAA
>JARBEQ010255015.1:0-10871 GCA_030265355.1 Tritonia tetraquetra
AGAGAGAGAGAGAGAGAGAGAGAGAGAGAGAGAGAGAGAGAGAGAGAGAGAGACAGAGACAGAGAGAGACAGAGAGACAGAGTGTCAGTGTATGTGGGTGTTCGTGTGTAAGTATGTGTGTATGTGTATTTATGTATGTTGAAAAGACATGTAGAGAGATTATCATGGTTGAAACAGCTAGTCAGAAATGGGGAGAGAGCGCATGGAGAGACTGGGGGAAAAGAAAAGATAAACTAGATCTGTATGTGGTTTTTTTCAATGAATTGTTGATAGTCTTGACCATGGTACTGCGATAACAATGTTAGTAACCTGTTTTTATGGCTCTGACATTGTGGATTCCTTATGGAATCAAGTCTTATCGGAGATGGACTCTTTTTCGAGGGTCCCGCCTTTGATATGATCTATAATGTGTTGCCAATGGCAGTTTTTAAACTGAAGCAGGACTCGAACCCACTACCCGCGCTATGGATGTCTAGCTGTCATAACTACTTCGCCACCTCGCTGTTCAATTAATGTTGATACTCAATACAATAATACAATTCAATAGAAATTACTTTGCCAATATTCATATTGATATACTGTATAATATACTCGATTCGTTGCTTCACGACTTCTTATATCGTAATAATATAATCATCGTCCTCATTATTATCATTTTCAATATCTTTATCATTAACACGTTACCATCACCTTCACTGTGTTCTTCGTTATCATTCTTGCCACTAGCATCCTCGTCATAAGTTTGATGTCAAAACCAAGTCAGTGTTATAGTAATGTCATTTCTTGCAGTGTATGTATCATTCATCTCATGTAAACAAGGCTGTCACGGTGTGTTTCAAATAAATAGTATACACAAGGAATAGAACGCGTGTGTTGTGTTTATTGTTTATGCCTTAATCTCTCTACTTCATCACAAAGCCCTGCCTCCACCACCAGCGCGGGGATATGGGTCTGATCTCTGTATCTGGATATATATATAATTAGCCAACGCTTAGAAAAAATCTGTGGAACCCATTGTTCATGAGTCACTACCTGATTTTTTTCTCCTACAACGATACCCAAAGCTCCACTGCATAAACGACAAAGCTCCAGTGCATTTGGGTCCGAAGATTATATTATAACCTAACAACCGGTATGATATGGCATCCCATAGAAATTTCCATCTTGACCTTCCATGAAAATCGGATAAAGCATCATCGCCAACTCCACCCACATTCTATACCTGGGCGGATAAGGGATGATCCAGACATGTGAATACTTTACCAGGGGATTGGTATTCGAACTCCAATAATGAAGCTCCGTGAATATTCGCACAAGAACTCTGGTGCCATTTCTGTGAGGTTATGTGGTTTTGGACACCTGAAACAGCACACATTATAATCTATGAATATTGGGACCACTTAGTACTCGGATTACTCGAATATCTGATTGAACGAGTACGAGTATATCGAATATCAGTTTTCAGGGGGAACGCCTAGCCCTACCACGTACATGATTAACTTTCTTCCTCAATTTTTAGCTTTCTTCGAACCTATTAACAAATAGTGACATGGTCGTTTCATCTTAACTTTTCCTCTTTTTCGCACCCAAATCATAAATGAAGACTTGGATGATATTTTCATGGTGAATGTTTTCCGTTAACTCCCGTTGTCCTTAAGAGGTCTGTGGTTTTTGGTCTTATAATTGGAACAAGAGAATAATATGACGTTTTCCCGAATGCACGCCGTGACCTCGTCATATTTGATAAAAATCAGATCCTAAAAATGGATAAGGAATATCGAAATGAAATAGTCATGGAGCCCTTATGCGTCCATATTTGATGCACGCGTTCACAATCAGATGCCACCATCTTTCACGTCCATTTTCAGACCAAGAAACGGGAAAGTCGACGCGCAAATGTACCGGACGCGTAAGGGCTTCATTTCTATATCTATCAGAAAAGAGAAATTTGTGTTAGTGCAATGACATGCGGCGACAAAGAGAATGAGGACTTCATCCACGCCTCGGTGTCACCACTCAACAGACACATATATCCGCCACTCCCCAAAGTTCAAGATTGTTTTTCTCTTGAGATGTGGCGACGCATTAATCCCCAAAAAGCCTGGGGCCATATAAGGCCCGGATCGACCGACACCAAACGCCGAATTCTGCACGAAATGTTTCTTCATATGAAAAGCCTAATTAAACCGTGTTCACATGGTGCGTTTTTTTTTCAGTACTTCACGCAAGTAGAACTAGACACCGAGAATGCGCGGGCGTGAAAACCAAATGAGACTGGCTCAGCTGAGTGTCCGCCATTTAGTTTTCACGCCCCGCGCATTTTCTTTGTCTATTTCTATTTGTGTTAGGGGGAAAACACACCATGCGAACACGGCCTTATGGTACGACAGGGTTTAACGGGCGGCATCAGCTTCTTCTTACTTCTAAAATATAGAGAGGAGTGTTCCGTCTGACAGTGGAAGTCCGATTAACCATGAACACTCCTCACTTTTTTAGTAATGGGAAGAAGGATGTTGTTCAAAAATAAAAGCTGCGAGCGAGAGGTTCTGAATGACTGCTTCACCATCATATAAAGATGTCAGTTTACTGCCCTCAGGCATGTGTAAAGCTGGTCAAATGCCGACACCGGGTAGCAAATGTAGGTCGTTCTCGGTCCGCTTAGGCCCCAAACGGAGTGGCATCACATCTCCCTCACATTCTCGTTGCTCTCTCGGTGAAGACCTAGAAAGTCTATTTAAAAAAACCCTTTCAAGGCACCTCGTTTTCCCTTTCCATGGGTTATTTCATTTTATTATAGACTTTCTGTGTCTTCACGGAGAGAGTGATGAGAATTTGAGGCAGATGGGATGTTACTCCGCTTGGGATTCGTCTAAAGCAGTGGTTCTCAACCTTTTTCAATCCGCAACCCCCTTTTGATTGTTTGGCAAGTGGAACGACCCCTCATACCCCAACCCCCAAATAAAGTAATAAACAAACCCTTTTAATCCCCCCCCCCCTCCCCCTCAAAATCCTCAATGATCTCGCGACCCCCAGGTTGAGAACCGCTGGTCTAAAGTCTAGGTCATTTTATAGGATCCCTTTGAAGCCAGCAGAATCCGATGTAGATCTTGGGACAAATCCTGGTATCAATGATAAAGGGACTCAGTGGGCTGACCACTTCTTGTATGAAATAAAATATTGATCCATAACGTTTCAAAGTCTTTACACGTAACTGTTTGACCTGGCACTAGCTATTGCATCGCATCTAATTTCGCATATTGATTCTATCCTTGCTATACCTGGTCATCAAATTTATTTCTCCGTCGTAACGTGGAGAAGTTGTACAGAGAATCAAAGTACTTAAACGTCAAATTTATTGCGGGTATTATTGAAATGATATCGAAAACAACGGGGAGGGAAAATGTATAGCATTGGTGATTGACAAAGGCGAGGAGAGGAGGTGGTGACAAATAAAAAGATTGCCAAAGATAGAAGAATGTTCGAGAAGAAGTTCTGGGTACAGATAATGTAGAGTGGAAACTGTATAGAACGATAAAGAAAGAAGATAATAAATATAAACTAAGAAAGAAAAAGAAAAGACGAGTCGGAGAGAACAATCGAATAAATGAGGCAGGAAGGAAAAGGAAGAAGAAATGAAATGGGCAACCAGAGAAGGTACATGAGAGGGAGAGAATGATGCAAAAAGGAAAGAGAAAGGGAAAGAAAGAAGTAGAAAAATCAAAGCCAATAAGACAGATGGAATAAAGCAAGGGTATATTTAGAAAAATAAGGGAGAGAGAGTTTCAGAGAGAGAGAGAGAGAGAGATCTAAAGATACGGGGATGGGGATAGAGTGGGAGAAGGAACCCAATCATAACTCCAAATGTAATATCCACGCAATCGAGGGCCAATTTGGATGAGGCCAAGTCCATTTGGAGAAGACGTATGAAATGATGGTTGAAAATGACAATCTCAATTAATATGAAGAGATTACTCTGGTAACATATCCTCTTTCCCCTCTACTCCCGTCCCCTCCCCTCACCTACTTTCTACACACACCCGCGGTCAAGAAGATTGCTGATAATATTGTAATGCTATTCGTTCCGGGAAAAACCGATTCGTCACACTAAGTCACGGCTGTTTTCTTCTCAACAGAACAAAACATGGTGGTGGTGGTGGTGGTGATGATTGTGATGATGATGATGATTGTGATGATGTTGGTGATGATGGTGATGGTGATGATGATGATGATGGTGATGCTGATGATGGTGGTGGTGGTGATAATGATGATGAGAAGGAGGATGGTGGTGTAGTAGTGATGGTGGCCATGATGATGATGATGAGGATGAGGATGATTACAATTATGATGACGATAATGATAATGTACTTGTTATAGCGCCGAAATTCCACATAAAAGTGCTTAGGTGCGCTTTACACAACTAGTCAATACAATCAAATACTTGCACAAAGGCACAATATTGGGTTTATAATATAATGTTTACACTCAAAATAGTAACACATGCCATGTCATATAAGGTGGAGTAAAATACAATAGAAAATAAATCATAAAGGGCTAGCAAGATTGATTGGGATATCTATACACTCGACAAAAGAGTTCAAGTCTTTAATCGCTTTTAAAATGAGGATAGATCTGAGCTTGTTCTGGTAATATCAACTGATATTGTTCCTTAGACGGGGTGCACGACACTGAAGGCTTTTTTCATGAAAAAGTGTGGATTTTGGCAATTTTCTTAACAAAGCAGCATGTGAGGATCTTAGAAGGCGGCTGGGTTTATAAGTATGTAGATATGATGAAGATGGTGATGATAATGAAGATGACAATCACGGCAACGTAAATGAGGACTGTAAAACAGATTTCCTTGATCAAATCTGTATTCCCAGACCTCCATCACGTATAGAGGATAACAAATAAAAAGCATCATGAACGGCGTTGTCAAACATTTCACAGCGCGTGGGTACAGGATGTCACAGAATTGATTTCGTGTTTTCCTTGGCTCATGATCCTTCCCCTGACACTACTTCACTCCGTGTCGATTCTTGTTTTTGCTGTTGTTGTTGTTTCACCTCCATGCGCTATTTTTAAAACAAATCATGTTCTGCCTCCCTCTCTCCGTCTTGGATATCTGGTGTCACATGAAACGTTCCTTGTAATGAACTTGTCTTCATGTATGTCTTTGATCACTGTAAATGGCAATGATTTGATGGTGGTGGTGGTGGTGATGATGATGATGATGATGATGATGATGATGATAGCCGTGGTGGTTTTAGTGGTGGTGGTGGTGGTGGTCGTAAAACGGAGAACTTAAATCTGATATAATATGAATGGAACGAGTTACTCATCATTGTGAGGTTGCATCGAATCCCCTCCAGGTCCACCATATTGAGGGGTTTAAACGTTACCATAGATACCAGCATGTTCGGCTTTGAAGGCGCCGATAACGAACCGGATAGCACGCTGAGCTGACAACGAGGTCGAGCAACGATGGTTGGTCGTAGTTAGTACTTTGATGGCTGAACACTTAGGAACATCATGTCCCAATCGTTGGGGTTTTGGGTAAGACAATTCACTTTGACTACCTCAATTCACTCAGTTGTAAATGAGTACCTGGTCTTGGGTAGCGAAGGATATCGTTGGAATGGCAGTGCTGTGTACTCGCACTGTGTTCTCCCACACAGAGTTGAGAAGGGCGCCCGAGTGTAACGGCTTGCTGGGGATAAGTGAAACAATATCAAAGCGTATAGAGCACGATAATGACTATGCACTAGATATTTTCTTTTCTTTTTTTTTTCCCTGGCCATCTCATTCAAAACGACCCTTGTTGAATTAGTACTAAGCAATGGTGTTGGTAGTTCCTCGAAGACTATTGGGAAATGTCAGTTTGAAGACAATTTTAATTGTGTTAGAGAGTAAGTTCTATATCATTTTTTTATAATTTCTTAAAACGGTTAGTAATTAGGTTATCATTTTGTGCAATGATATCAACACTATGCACTATATACTTAAATGTTTCACTTGACTTCAAAGTTCGAGATTGAAACTAGACCGATGGTCGGAGCACGAATTTTATTATAAGGGCAAGAACATAAATACGACTTCTTTCATCCCTCTTCAATTAGATTGCCCTTCTCTTTGGTCTTAAAACTCCAGCACGGTCCTATACCTATAACTGCAGCACATATAACGCGAAAACTCTCCATGATAAATAAAGCATGCTGTATATAATACACGGTGTGTAATGTGGTAGTATAATATACAATTTACCTTAAAACTACATGCACGTAGATATTCCCCGCACGTGAAAGACCTACATGTATATAATAATACTAATAATAACAATAATATTTCAGGAGCCATAATAGCCCATGTGGTTGAAGAATCCAGGAATCTTACCTGAGATTGGTTTAGCGTACTTACGGAAGAAAAGACGTAAGACGGGCTGATTACCAAATACACTGGCGCCACCAAATGAGAGCCTTGATGAAAATTAGTCACGACCCGGAAATTATTGAAGTAAAGTGCCTAAACCGGCGTGCAAACACGACAACATGTGGACTTCAATAGATCGGTTCTACGCTCAACATCAAAGGATTAATAAAACACTCGATGAGTGCACTATTTTGCACTGATTGCCAGACAAAATTGGCTGCG
The DNA here is from genome assembly GCA_030265355.1 of Tritonia tetraquetra. Classification (NCBI taxonomy): domain Eukaryota; kingdom Metazoa; phylum Mollusca; class Gastropoda; order Nudibranchia; family Tritoniidae; genus Tritonia; species Tritonia tetraquetra. The sequence continues at coordinate 6,649 of JARBEQ010255015.1, forward strand.
CATATTGGACCAAAAAAAAAAGGATTAAAATTACATCTCTTCATAAAGTGAACAAAAGACTTTGACAGATCGTTCAAATACAGTGTGTCTGATAATATATAAAAAAGGGCACACTTTCAAAAGTGAGTGCTTTGAAGGAGACGCATCATAAAATAATATAAGTGGTATCAAGGAAAGCTCCATTTACCACAGTTCTGTCTGATATAAATTTATACAATTTTAGTTAATTTGGTTCGTAGTTCGTAGCAACACAGAAAAACGTAAAGTACTGTGTTTTGACGGAATGCCAATCTGAGTGTAAATTTGTGAAATTATTTAACTTTCAAAATGCGACCATTCAAAACGTTAAAACAACCTACAAAAAATGGAAATTATGCTATAAAATCATAACTCACAGAAAGAATACGATATTCTTTTAATCTGTACTTAAGTTTATGCTCAAAGTGGCCTCATTTTGCTTTAAACAAGGATCCATCCGATTCACAAAACTGTCTAAAGTGCATTAGCACATGTCGGTGGTGACCGTTCGAATGACACGTTTGATTTCTGTCTTTAGTTACAAATTGTTGCTGGGGACTGTTCGTACACTATGTTTTTCAGGAAGCCCCACAGAAAAAGATATTACGGGCTATGGTCCGGGGAATGTGCAGCCCAGTTGTTTTCCGTACGTCTGGAAATGACGCGGTTCGCGAAAATATCGCGCAAGAAGGAAGTTTAGGGTGGCTGTTGCTGTGTGAGGGGTTGCTCCATCTTGCTGGAACCACTCTGTGTCAAGGTCCCTGTCCATTTTCCCCAAGGCACTATTGTTCACGACCATTCTTTAATTGACCTGACCAGTAGTGACGGATTGTCCTTTGTCTGTTGTTTTAGGCTCTCGTGATTTGCAACAAGCTAAGTCATTATGCACACAGGGTGTAAAAATGGGTACTTGCTCTTTTTTATGTGGCACAAGGGCATTGACAGATATCGTATCAATTTGTTTTCAAAAAAAGAACTTTAGGCCATTTTTTTTTCATCTGAGAACTTGTTTATTAGATTCTGTTAACCCATTGCCAAGCAATCGCATTTTGAAAGTGTGCACTTTTTAATCAGACATCCTGTATGTATGAGTGAATGTAAGCTTTCATGATTTATTCCAAAGATTGATTCTGTTGAGGAATCATCAACGAAAAAACTTCCAGGAAAAATTCAGTTATATCAGCTCTTGTCGATATTCCTACAAAAATAGATCGTTTTGACTTGATAGAAGGAATAGAAGTCATCAAAAATGCATCATAAAATAGATCAACACCGTTGCCAATGTAAAACCTACTGAAACATGACCTCAATACTTTAGAGTTCTACAGAGGCTGACGGTTTCGTTTTCGCAAGGTCATCCGTTTGACAAGAATATGGTAGAACTCTAAAGTATTGATAACATTCGTCAAAACACACAGAATCTGTCAAAAGTTGTCGATGTAATTATACTACTATTATGAAACTAGTGAGTAAAGCAAAAGAAATGATTCTTTTGTTTTTTGGGACACGATACCATCTCTTTGAAAACAAATGGCGTATTCTTATATGTTATGGGTTATGATAAACAAGAAGAAAGTTTTTTTCTACTCAGGTACACCCGAGTTACCGGTCAAGGGAAACAAATCATCTTGTCAGAATGTAAATATGAAGCGCCTAACAGACAGCACTGTATACTTTCTATCGCGTGGAAAAGAACAGCGAAGTGTAAAATCCTGCCGGGCTTAAAACGGAACCTTATGCAGCCCATAAAGCATAAAACACTTTGTGGATCAAAGTACTTCTGATATAACACAACCCATCAACCTCACATTCATTTCAGCTCGACTATTATTTCTAGGAACGTTGTGGGTAAAAAAAGCCACCATAACTTTATAGAGGAATCTGTTGAAAGTGTCAAGAGTAATTGTGTCATAAATCATGACTTTCTCTGGAAGCTTTTGGTTCGGCGGTGAAAATCAATGCTTTGAGAAGTGCAAAACCATTTTCACGAGATGCCCACCCAATATATTATCGGAAACAAGAGATCGTTTTATATCACTCAAAACCTACTCCTTTTCACACGGAACGAGGTTATTCCTAAGTAAGTTGGTACATCGCAGACGAAGATAAAAAGAAGACAAAAACAGAAATGCACAAAGAGGAAGAGGAGGAGGAGGAGGGGAAGAACATTGTGGGGAAAACCGAGAACATGGAGGAGGGAGAGAGGAAGAAAACAATGAGGTATTTAAGTGAATGCAAACAAGAAACTGATGGGGAGGGGAAAAGGGTGGGGTCAAATTTCCATGAATAATGGCGTCATGTCGTGTAATATATTTGTGACCATTCTTGTTATCCTATTCATCTAGCCTGCCAACTAATCTCGCGTTCCTACTGAAGTTAGAACATCCTGGCATTGGTCATAAGCCACGGTTTAACAGACTCTGACCCACTTTTTAAATCTCCGGGTTAGATTGCTTTGAACTCTGTTCATCCCTTGTTCCTAATAATATCTTTAGAAGAGGGATTTGGTTCTCCTGTCTTCAAGAAACTAGGTCGGGCTGAAGGCGTAATTTCACATCTTCAGAAAAAAAAGATCAATTTTGCCAGATTGGCAAATAATTGTAAACTTACTTTTTAAAGTAAAACCCATATTTCATTCTATGTTAAAATCCAGGAATGCGTTGGCGATACGATTATAAATTTACCCATTCTAACTTGCCTCTTTTATAATATGCAGTAAGAGAAGAATCCGCTTATGAGTTTATTTGCGGAAAACGATTAACTCCAAGCTTAAAACGGTCAGGTTTTTTGGGTCTTATATATTGTCGAAATGATATCATTCAAAGATCTTCCAATAACAATGCACATCAGCAGTCTTTATGATAAATTAGCCTGAGTAGCTACCCTATTAATCAATTAACAGTGCCTACGCATTTTGGGAAACGTATGGTCATAACCATGGGGCAAATTTCGGGGAAATGCATTCCTACCCATGGGGATGAAGACAGTTGACTATGTCAGCGACTACTATCAAAAACGTTGTAACCAACAGAGGTAAACAAATACAATTTTATTATTTTTCCTCAAATCACAAAAACATCGCAAATTTCGAGATTTTCCTAGCCCACTTTACTGGCATCACGATCCATTCCGATAACAAAATGATTTCAAGACTTATAAAATAGTCCCCATTTGTAATAAAGACATATTTACTACGTCCTCAGAGCGAAATCAAAGTCAAACCAATGTCCTCTGACTTCAAATTAGGTCATCCGTTTTTCTCAATGACTATTTCAAGAGAAAGTATTTCATTACTGTAACCCAACCACGACAAACAACTGATTTGAAAGATGTCTGCTTTGATCATAACGATGTCCTTATGACAAGGAAGGGGTGGTCGTTTGATGTCATGCCATCTCTGTTCCAATCAAATGTCATCAATGAAAAACATTGACCATCGCTAACATCCTTTCTTTATTTCTCTTTTTATTCATTCATTTTCCATTTGCTCATTCATTCATTTCTATTCATTCACTCGTTCATTCGGTAATTCATCTATTTTTCCAATCATCCATCCATCACGTGTCCATCCATTGCAAGTTGTGCACGTTAAAGAACTTGAAAGGCCGCTGTCCGGGCAAAATCAATTCCTACCACCAAAAGTCACAGTAGGCTGATCACCTGCTTGGCCTAATATCTTGATCCAGAGTAAATCTGCCTAATAGAGCGGGACCTACACTGTAATGGTAACATGGAAATGGATAAGAAAGAAGGAGAAGCTTTCATCACACTTCTAGGTTTTATACACGTTTAATAATCACTATGTCCTCCTTTCATTCATTCCTAAAATACAGCTTGCAAATTCTTTGTATATATTATGATATATTATAATTTTAATTTCCTTTCCTCTTAAATGAGCAAGGGTGTCAAGCAATGTCTACAGCCTGGCAATCCCGAAAACGTTTGCAAAGTTATGATGATAATTATGATCTTTTTTAAAAATCAAAATAGTTGAACTGCTAGCCCTGACGGTTACAGGTGTATGACGCAAACAACACTGTGTCCGTATCCCACAGATCTCTTAGGGCTGTGAACACAGTGGGACTGTGAACCCCCACTCATTTTACGTTCATATAAGAGGTTCAAAAATTCTTTCTTTCTTTATCAATAACCTTTCAGTACCTTTCGGTGTAAGGTTTATGCATGATACACAAACTTTCGCCATT
>JARBEQ010255026.1:0-10871 GCA_030265355.1 Tritonia tetraquetra
GTAGGGCCCGCTCTATGAGGCGAATTTACTCTGGATCAAGATATTAGGCCAAGCAGGTGATCAGCCCACTGTGAAGGTAGAAAACATAAACGATCAAAAAACAAACAAACGAAGCAGATTTGTTGTTTATTGTTACGTGCTAGAAGTAACAACATTATTGATTACAGTAATTGTTCATCTCACAGAATAGAGGTGTCAGTCGTCGTGGTTAAGTCGGTTTGAATCTTTCGCAAGTAACGAATTCATTTGCATCGATCTCTCAGACTCATTTGAAATCTGACGTTGAACTGTCTTTGATATAACCTTTCCTGTGTTGGAATTGCGTGAAACAGACAATCTAATTTTTATTTGTTTCGATTGTGTATATAATAATATCTCGTTGACATGCACTTTTGCTTAACTAACAGATAATCATTGTGCGCGATAATTGTAAACCAGAAAATGGCGCGAGCGCACTTTAGTGGAAATAGATTAAAATGTTCTAAGACTGTTTTAATGAGAATGTATATCACGTAGACGATATTTATTTATTTCCAAAAATATCAAGTTACCAGAGTTAAAAAAACAACAACACTGCAGACATGACTTTGTATAGCTTTCTTGTTTTGGTATCATGAAATGTTAGAGGGCTACTGTTCCTACGAATTATGATTTCATTTCCACAAACAAATAAGAAGAATTAATCATGAAAAAATGTGTCACTGCAAACACAGTAACCTACCTTGGGGTTAATCTCAGACCCACAATGGAATAGCCAGGATGCTACGTAGATCTGTGCTAAATACAAATATACCCCTTTATTGTCCCTTGTATATTATATTGGGCACAAGGTCTCGCGATGTCTCGCGCTGGTAGCGTCACTGGATTCTAAACAACAATAATAGAAGAAAGTATACCAGAACCCAAATGAAAATAGAGGTGGGGAAATCGACAGACATGATTAAAACAGTATATTTCTCTCCCTTTCCTTTTTGGTTGATATTTGTTTGTTCTCAGTTCGCTTAGATTCCTTATAATTTTCATCTGCCGGTCTTGTTATGTACATTAATAGATACAACTCTCAACGAGGGGCGTCCCTAGCTCAGTGGTCAAGCTACTCGACTTTGGACGCGGAGGACCACCTAGTGGGGAATTTTTTTATCTGGACCTTTCAGAGTTTCAAGGCTCTGCCCTGGAGATTCACGTGGAATCTTCTCAAGTTCTGTTGAACCGCTTTTGATATGACCTGTATGTGTTAACAAGGATCGTTGAACTTCAAAATTTAGATCTCAACTGGGGGCGTTGCAATGGTACGGTGTTCGATCGGTAATCGGAAAGACGTGGTTCGAATCCTACTTTCTGGTTTATTTTTCGCCGTGTCCTTGAGCAAGACATTTCGTCCTAGCTCACGGGGCGCTGAACTGCGGCGACCCATCAATGGTGGTGGATGAATGAGAGGGCACATGCACCTTCCTGTATTTAATTGGTTATGTATCGTATTTCATATTATAGTATATATATGTCATATGTCTCATAAATTGAAAAAGGGACGAAAGGGACGAATGAAGTTTACTTTAACTAGTCAGTTTTTTCAGAAGCAAATTCCATTTCTGTGATATCAGATGTGGTAATAATAGAAAGTATTGTATTCTGTCGCGAACCAAGATCATTACGTTGAGCGAATGTACACTGTACACGCTGATTTATTTCGTGTTATGTTTCTGCAGTTAAGTATATAACCCAGGATATGTGTAGATGTTCGGTGTGCTGATCGAATATGGGATGTCATTGAACGTTCTAGAGACAGTTTTGACTGAACGCCTTAGGGCAGAACATTGAGCCTGGTTGACACCAACGCTGCTACAAACTAAACAGGTGGACGACCCCTTTTTGATACTTGACAATCATTTCAGAGGCGGAACCGTATATTTATAGTCCGCCTCGAACCCGTAAAGCTTCTGGCTGTACAGGCCTGCTCACACGGTGCGGTTATTTCAGAACCCTCCGCACGGCAAACTGCACTGTTTGATTACTCCGCACCATGGAACGGAAGCAAACTATGACCAGATTTATCCGCGTCGCACCGCTCGGAACGAATTAAGAGGGAGCCAAGAAAAACAAACGCCGTGCGGAAAGTACTGAAGAAAAAAAAACCCCCGCACCATGTAAACACACCATAATTTAAAAAAGCGGATCTTCAGATTCGTTCGGTAGTACACTACCACTGCACCACCGATGAGTCTTAGCGCTGCTTTACAGTCGTAGCGAGGCACTGTTTACAGCGTTAATGATGCACATCTAATAAACAAATATAACATCTCTACCCTGACAACGAAAGTAAAAAAGAAAAAAAAAGATTATGATTTGAGACAACACGACATGCTTCGATCGACATTACCCATAACGCCCAAGAGTGCTATCTCACTCAACGACACACGCATCTAGCAGGAAATGACGTAATCTGTCAGTACTTCTAATAATCACATTGGTGTGATAATAACAGGCTTTCATAATTGACATTGGTTTATTTTGTTACTTAATCATATCTTTTATCAGTTGGCTTAAAGCCGTCTTCACATGGTGCGTTATTTTCCCCAGTGCTTTCCGCACATACAACTAGACAAAGAGAATGCACGGAGCGTGAAAACCAAATGGCGGACACTTCGTTGAGCCAGCGTCATTTGGTTTTCATGCCCCGCGCATTCTCTATTTGCGGAAAGTACTAAAAAAAAACCCGCACCATGTGCACACGGCTTTGCGGCTGTTATTATTGTATTGTTATTTAACGTCTCCACCAGAACCCCGAACATCATGATCACTGTCACGAACACCACCACCACCACCACCACCATCATCAGCATCATCGTCGTCATCATCATCATCATCACCATGTATTCATCAATGAATGTATCCATCGATCTATTATTATAGCGTTTATGTTTCTACTTTTTATTAATCTTTTCATCGACACAACAATCTATTTGTTTACGTCCCGTCCCGATCGACACCCTGACCCTCCAACACAAAGACACAAACAACACTTACTGTTCGTAACCTGATTAAGCCCAGGGGCCTACTATCTCACAGATCTAAAATCCAAACAGGTCATTAGAAAGTCCCCTGTCCACTATGTGTCCAGATGTCCATCTTTTGCTTGGTTGATCAGCCGTGGATTGATTACTCTGCCCAGCGCGATCTCCGGACCTAGTAGTGGCCGTAATGAAATTCTACCACCGTTGTCTGCTGGTGTTCAATGGTCTCTGTGTTATTGTTTTGTTATTTGATTAACACTTGTATCAGTATTACGGTTTGGCGGCCGGGGAGTGTAAGGAAAAGAGGGGATGGATTAGAAAGGAACATGAAATAAATTAACTGTAGTTTGTGGTGGCCTTTAAACACGTTATTGTGGGTGTGGGTGGGGACATGTTTGTTGCTGGAACAACAACAGATGTGGTGGTTGTGGTTGTGGTTGTGGTGGTGGTGGTTATGGTGGTGGCGGTGGTAAAGAAAGAGGGAGAGGAGGAGAGGGGCGTTACAGTTGTCATCATCTTTCGTTCTTATCCAGTTCCCTTTTACCATTACAGTGTAGGGCCAGCGTCATGAGGCTGGATTTATCTGGATCAGGTATTAAGCCAAGCAAGTGATCAACCCACTGTGACCACAGTTGTCATCATGATGCACTTTAACTAAATGTTTTAGGGGCAACATACTCTTTTTCACCCTATCTAGGTGGTGGTGGTGGTTACGGTGGTGGGGGAGGAGGAGGAAGAGGAGGAGAGGGGCTTTACAGTTGTGGTTGGTTATGACGTATTCTCAACTGACCAAGTTTTGGGAACACACCCATTATCCAGTTCCCCTATCTGGTTGACAGCGGCGGAGATGGAGGAGGAGGAGGAGGTGGTGAGGGTTGTGATATTAGAGGAGAGGGGGGGGGGGGGGTAAAAAGAACGGCGTTAATATTTTGTGATTATGATCTACTCTTTAACTGACCAAGTTTTGTGGATACAGATTACAGTACAACCTCGTTATAATACTGCCAACTCTGAGTGAATACCCGATAAGTAAGCGGTAAGCGAGAATGGCGGTAAAACGATATTTATTCCTCTCTCTACCTGGTAGCGGTAGTAGAAGAGGTGGGGGAGGTGTATTAGAGAAGGAGGAGTAAAAGAGGGATGTAATTATGATGTACACTTAACTGGCCGAGTTTTGGGATTGCATACAAACCATAATTTATTCCACCTATCTAGCGGATGGCGGAAGTGGAGAAGGTGGTAGTAGCAACGGTTTTCAATAATATGATACACGACCTAAATCCTTTTTACCGAGGTCAGCAAGAGAGTGATGATTCCATTTGTGTGCTAGTGTTCAATTTAAAATACTGTACTATTGGCATCTGTTGAAATCGGAACTTTCCGAAACTGCTGTCGTCAGTAGAACTCAAGCTAGACCTGGGCGTGATTCTTCATTCTATTGATTGCAAACTTTGATCGTGAGTCTCGAGTCAATCAGATTTTTTAGATAGCACAATAGAGACAATCCTATGGGCGTCCCTAGCTCGGTGCTCAAGCCACTAGACTTTGGACGCGGAGGACCGGGGTTTAAATCCCGCAGGTGGGGAAATTTTTGTCTGGACCTTTCAGAGTTTTCAAGGCTCTGCCATGGCGATGTACGTGGGATCTTCTCAAGTTCTGTTGAACAGTCTTTGATATGACGTTTATGTGTTAAAAACGGCATTAAACTTCAAACTTTATAACTTTTAGAGACAATCCTATACCAAGACCAAGCCGTTCTCCTAAACGTAGTGAGACTTGTGAGAATCATGACTTTTGTCCGTTGAGAACTCTTTTTGTACAGAGTTAGAATTAGTTGACAGACTGTTTCCCATAATAGATCCAAAAGATATTCTTTTACCATTTTACATAGCCACTGGTCACGTTGATGATTATATTTACATTGCATGGCGATTCCGACATCATGACCCTGTGATGAGCAGTATGCCTACCAAATAAATCGGAGGCCAGGTCACCGATTTGTTAAGACAGTTGACTTCCATGGCGGAGTTCGTGGGTTCGTATCCCGCTTCTTGCTTTCTTTGTTTTCTTGGGTAAAAAACGTCACTCCATTTGACGGTACGGATTCTCTACTAAGCCTTTGTCAAAATAGTTTTGGAGAGACAAGCATCCTTTCGACAAAGGTCAACATTGGCTGGAAATTACTAGTTTGTTATGTACTTAGGAGGGGGCAGCCCGTTTGAAACAACGCCATTAACTAACAAAAGTATGTCCTTAAGAGTCTTTAAGGCTCATAGGGCTGGAGCTTAATCCGGTTTCGATAGCGTGAAGAGGCTAGTGACAATTTGTCACTTTCTGGATAGGACGCGGGTCTATCGCAGAATATTTTCCCAAGACTCGTTTGAGAATTGGTACCCATTTCTACACCTGGGTCGAGTGAGGCAAACAGAGTAAAGTTTCTTGTCCAAGGAAAAACGAAGTGCCTGAAGCCGGACTCGAACCCACGACCCTCGCCATGGAACTCCGTAGTCTAGACCACCCGACCACCTCGCCTCCCCCATTAACTCAAGAATCAAATAAAATATAACTACCATTATGCCAAATATCCGGTCATTTGATGGATGGACACCTCTGTTCAACAGGAAACGAATTACATTTACTTTTTAAATTTATTTGTTTGAAGCCACTTGTGTTTGCATCCCCCTCCAGGATATTGGACATTTTTTGGCGCCAACATTACAACATTCGCTAAATACCCACACAAGAAATAAGGGAATGCTGTTAGCGTGATTTAAATCCGATATTTCCGTGCCAAAATAATTGTCTTTTTGGCTACCACTAGGTATGACAAATTGCTCCTCCCTAAGCTGCCGGCGGTCACGTGATCAGGAAGAGAAACGATCCATAAAAGCGGGGGAGGGGTTGGAGTTGAGGGCTCCTTTGTTTTGTGTTTGTGTGTGTGTGTGTGTGTGTATGTGTGACGTCACTGCAATTGCCGAAATTGAGCCAGGTGTAGGAATAGGGTACGAATTCTCAACTGAGAGTTGGGAAAGTACTATTTCGATAAACCATCGTCCGATCCCAAAAAAAGACAAATTATCACTTGTCCGCGTTATGCTACTGATGTCTGGTTAAGCGCTGGTTCCAAATGAGCCTCAACTCATCTTATTTTGTTTTCTATGAGTGCAGTGGATTTGTACAAGCTACAAGGCGAGCCTAAGATTTTAAATGAACACGTGTGTTTTTTTCCATTAGACTCGAAGGGAATCCGATGCTCTAAAAATAGGATCACAACTTTACTGACCTTGGGGAATACAGGAGATTCGCTCACGTTTCCTTCTCTAATTCCTGACAGCAGCTTTTAAATTACCGGTTGAGCTGTTTTAGGGTGTGTTCCTGATCGAGTGGCAAACGTGGTGGCCCGTGGACACAGTGTCGTAGAGTTTGATCCCGGGAATTGAAGGGTGTGTATGTTTTCAATGCTTATAAAGGTTAATATGACATGGAATCGTTTACAATAGCAAAGGCAAGATCTGTGAAATGAACGTCTGTCTCCAAAACAGATCTACGTCCAGACTGGAGATCCTGACGTATTAGAATCTCCTTCATCGTTGCCCCAAGTCCACTTGGATTTGGTAGTTTTACGCCCTTGGCAACACAATGATAATATAGGTCATATCAAAGGCGGGACATCCGATTTAAATTCTATCTCCGATAGGACTTGGTTCCATAAGGAATCCACAGGGTCAGAGCTATAAACACTCCAAGAAAAGCGCAAAGGAAAAAAAACAAACCAGAACTTTCTGCGTACAAGGCGAAAGCGTTACCGGTACGCTACGCACAACGTCCCGGGTATTGTAGTGTAAGGGGATGATACAAAGCCAGACATACGCTCGATCAAAAAGACGAGAAGATGATCAATCCATTGTACGATTTATATCTACATAACGGAATACATTTTATACTATTTTCAGCAATAGGTGTTAATCATAATCATATGTCAAGAATTTCTGAAAGCGTTCACGTATATCACGATTATTTTTTATTTTAATCTATTTTTTAAATTATTTTTTATTTATTCATTTATCTTTATCATATCATATTTTTTCATATATCATATCAGGATTATTGTCTGTTTACGCATTTATGTATTTCTTTAAAACAGATAATTGAACCAATTCCCAGCCAGGCTGTTCGCTTTTAACCAACCCAAAGTTTTTATCAGTTAGTTGATAGCAGAACCTTAAACCGAAAGGTACTAAAAAGGTTATTGATAAAGAAAGAAAGAAGTTGATAGCAGAACGAGTACCACAGACACCTTCCTGTCCGTAAACGTTTGTATATTATGAGCTGTAACAGATTTCAGGAAGAGGATGATAGCTGTCATGAAAAATAAAAACCGAAACGTTAATATTGCTTGTTGTTTTTAGCTTCAAAATGTCTGAACCGATGACTCCTCTACGACGCTATGGTATTGCGTGTGGATTCGAAGGTCCACGATTCGTACCCCGACCGGTTCAAAAAGTTTGAATCCTATCGGAGAGTAAATTTACACAGGAGGTCGTGCCTCTGAAATGATCTTCAAGAGTAGAAAGGGCATAGAACTGATAGAATTTAAACTTTCTATTTCCAGCGAATCATTAAAAACCATCTGTATAATTCCACCTGCTTGACCTCAGCATCCAAGACGTGCTTGCTCCTGGCTTTCCGATAACTATATTTTTCCCACCGACCACAAGTGACCTGTTACAACAATACTCTATTGAATTGCTCCAGGACAAAAAGGGAACTGGGCGCGCATGCATGTTCATTAAATGTCTTCAGTATCGCGCCCTCGATTAATTGTTGTGATGCCCTTGAACTAATTGAAAACAAAGATGTTTTTCTAACTGGCAACCATTAGATAAGTCAAACTTGAATTCTCAAACCAACTAAATTGAGTTATATCTATCCAAAATAGAACAGTACTTAAAGGATGTCAAATACCAAGGAAAACTAGATTGTGCCGGCGTGTTTTTCACACCAGTTGTTATCGCTCGTCGTCAGGGAAAGCATTCTCTTTCTTTATCAATAACCTTTTGTAACTTTCGGTGTATGGGGAAAGCTTTTAGTCAGACTTTGTCTTAAAAGAATGGAGTTGGATGATCTTGAATTACGAAATGGGGTATATATATCAATGAGAAGGCTTAGATAATCAGGCGCCATTCCATGTATGCATTTAAAAACTAAACATGCGATCTTAAATTCAATTCTCCTCTCTTGCTGTCTCTGACTTTAATTTTGGTTATAATTCTGACAGCTCTGTTCTGCATTTGTTGAATTCTATCCATTCTATGCAAGGAGAGAATTGCAGTAATCCAAGCGGCTTGTGATAAATGAGTGGACTAAACGTTTAACAACATCATTCATCATCTAGAAGATTTCTGATGCGGCCGATAGCTCTCAAATGTGAATGGATCGACTGACATAACTTTGTGACATGATTTTTCATGGATAAAAATTCGTCGAAATAAAAACCTAAATTTCTAACAACTGGGAACTATGTTACAATGTCGTTTACAACAATTTCATTGTCTAAAATCTGAGTTCCCTTTTCCCTGAACACAATCATTTCGGTTTTGTCGTCGTTTAGTTGTAGCATGTTATCCGTCATCCTTGATTGAATGAACACAGTTTTCAGTGACGAAATGTCACATCAAAGTCGTTTCAAGAGATCCTGAGAAGATTCAACCTGAATCTCCAGGTCAGAGGTCATAAAAAACTCTAAAAGGTGTAAAGAAAAAAATCCCGCGCAAGGTGGGACTCGCACTCCGGACCTCCACTGCGCTACGGATTTACTCTGGTTGTTTATTCCTATCATCACAGTGGGTTGATCACCTGCTTGGCTTAATATCTCGATCCAGAGAAATCCAGCCTCATAGTGCAGGCCCTGCATTGTAATGGTAAAAGGGAACTGGATAAGAAAGAAAGTTTATTCCTATCATCACAGTGAGTTGATAATAATAATAAAGCATTTATATAGCGCCATATTCCATTTTGCAATGCTCAAAGGCGAAAGTTGATCACCTGCTTGGCTTAATATCTCGATCCTGAGAAATCCAGCCTCATAGTGCAGGCCCTGCATTGTAATGGTAAAAGGGAACTGGATAAGAAAGAAAGTTTATTCCTATCATCACAGTGAGTTGATAATAATAATAAAGCATTTATATAGCGCCATATTCCATTTTGCAATGCTCAAAGGCGAAAGTTGATCACCTGCTTGGGTTAATATCTCGATCCAGAGGAATCCAGCCTCATAGTGCTGGCCCTACATTGTAATGGTAAAAGGGAACTGGATAAGAAAGAAAGTTTATTCCTATCAACATATTGCAACAGACAACAATCATCGAATAAACACAATCGCTAAGGACAACAACAAATAAAATACTATGATAAACAACGGAGGAAGCGTATCAAACCCGTGCATTATTATAGATACATTTTTAATCAAACAAGTAAATGACATTTCTTGGTTTGGAAATAATTATTAGTATCAGTCTTTGTCATTTGCACACGATCGTGATTATCGATATAAATTATAGTACAGAAGCCCGAAGAGAGAATAATTGATGTACGTACTCAACTAAATGCTATCGTCAGAATGCAAATTGTCAAAATTAGCATAAATTTAAACACTGGTTCAATACATTAATTATAATCTAATTGGTCTAAAAATAGATTTTTCAGTGAAGATGAGGAAGTCGAGAGAAATACGTCATCACGTTTTGGTAATGTCATAACATAGGGACATGGAATGTAAGGGAAACGAGAAAAATCAAATCTTTATAAAAATATTATTGAAATAAAAGATATCATAATTATATTAGATACTTCTTTACAAAATTATATAATCATCCAAAAGTAAGACATTGTTTGTGTGTTTGTGAAGGTGCGATTATCTATCTAGCTATTTAAATCTGTCTAACTGTCTCTCTGTCTATCTTTCGTTCTATTTATCTATCTAGAATATCTCATAATTGTGCAATGTATCAACCGGAAGAGTGAAGTATTGGGCAATACTGCACATTGGTAGAATACATAACGGGGCAGATATCCCGAATACATGTGGTAATACAGGTCACATAGAGGAAGATCGAAGATCGTCAATGGGAATGTTGGGATGACAATTTCATTGTGTTGTTTGTTTGTTTTTGTTTGATCAAACCCCATTACTACAGCAGAGCAGTGTTGGGGACAACCCCATGTTCAGCCATACAAGGCACACAAGATACATCCAAGCGCCCCGACCACCAAGCATGGCTGAACACAGGGTTGGAAATCCTCTGGATCAAAGAATTTTAGACAAGCAAGTGATCAGCCCACTGTGTCATAAACTCTTTATTGACACCATGAGCAATACACTGGGCAGAAATAAATAATAATCAAGGTCAATAAGCGAATTGATGTTGCCCTTGTGGTTACCTCCTCAGCTAGGTAAGAACTGGGAGGATTAGCCACTTAGGGCGGGTATTACAACTAAAAGAAACAAACGTAACTTATAAAAAATTATCAATATTCGCGAAACAACAACTGCTCTGTAACATAAACTATACAGGAGTTTACCTGCTGTTTGTGAGGATCTTATCACTTCAGTCACAGGGAAGTCTACTGAACGGATTTTTCAAATTTGTGCCTGGTCCTTTGTAAACTGTAAAATGTGGATCCAATCGTCCTCTATTCTGGGAAAACCCACAGTAGTGGACACCTTCATTTGTCTAGATCAACAACAATAAAGGTTCATTTTAGACCTAATTTTCAGTGATCGAGAAGAAGAAGAAGAAGAAGAAGAAGAAGAAGAAGGAAGAAGAAGAAGAAGAAGAAGAAGAAGAAGAAGAAGAAGAA
>JARBEQ010255037.1:0-10870 GCA_030265355.1 Tritonia tetraquetra
TATTCCTAAGATGACTCGTTATTATATCTTTATTCCTAAGATGACTCGTTATTATATCTTTATTCCTAAGATGACTCCGCATTTTTCGGTAAACGTCATTACTCAGAAGCACAGCAATTGTTTATTTGGGCTGTGCTCTTAAACAGACCCGAGATGTCATTCAAGTTCTGGATGATGGCCAAAGTGAGTTGATGAGTGATTTTATTTTTGTGATATGGTTTATTGTACAATACATAGTTTCAAGTCTTCTTCACTTTTCTAAAACTTCTTAATGAGGAGGGGAAAAAAATCATTTGTTAATCCTAAAAGTACTCTCCAGGTTGCAGTTAAAGCAAAAAATATGAGTTCAAAATAGACTTAGACGTTAGACAAGGTTGCATCCTTAGCCCATTGTTGTTTATAATACTAATGGATTCGATATCAAAGCAATGCAGAGGTATGAGGCCCTTATAAGTAGGAATTTGGAAATTAAAACCAGTTCAGCTAATGATGTTAGTATTTGCAGATGACTTCGTGATATTTGGAAAAACCCAACCAGATCTACAGTGGAACATAATTATATTCAACAGGGAATTAAAGAAAGAGGTCTGAAAATATATTCAAAGGAAACAAAGACTATGCTGATTAGTAGAGAACCAAATAAACATGACATCAAACTAGAAGGAGACTTATTGTAACATGTTGATAGCTATACATACCTAGGAGTAATGATCAAGTCAAATGGTAGTCTGAAAGAAGAAATAAATCAGAGAATTAGCAAAGGTGTATAGCCAACTTGGAAATTCTTTTATTGGTAAGAAAGAGCTAACAACCAAAATAAAGCTGTTAATTTTTAACTGAATGTATTGCCTTACTTTGATATATGGAAGTGAATCATGGACACTAGACAGAAGAGATAAAAGCAAACTACAGGCAACACAAATGACATTCCTAAGAAGATCAATAGGCAAAACAAAGAGAGATGAAATTAGAAATACTAGGATTAGGGAAGAAGTAAAATTCAGGCACTTTGTTTTTTCCGTCGGCAAGAAACTTTGCTCTATTTGCCTCACTCGACCCAGGTGTAGAAATGGGTACAAATTCTCAAATCAGATTTGGGAAAATATTCTGTGATAGACCAGCGTCCTATCCAGAAAGTGACAAGTTGTCACTTGTCTGCTTCACACTACCAAAACTGGGATAAGCTCCAGCCCAATGAGCCTAAAAGGCTTAACTCTTTGAATACCACTGTCCAAATAGGGTTGGACGACAATACAATTTGTAACGTGGAGACGGCTACAGATGGGTCTGCTAAAATGGACCTCACGACCTTCCTATTGCTTCTACACATACGTATTAGGCATCAAAAGAAAGGAAATTGAATGTAGAATGTTAGGATGTCAGTATAAAGGTGCTTGGTCTTCTGCCGAACCAGCCAATGAACTGGCTGATGAACCGGTCGTTGGTAGTCAAAGAGTTAAGGAGTCTATTCTTTATTTTCCCCAGGAGTCTTCAGCTGCTGCTATATTTGCCATGTCAGTATTAGGCAAAATGAAGAAGGACACATTTGACTGTGAAATTCAAAGGAATCTGGAAAAAAATTCAGAGTAAGCAATTACAGTGGACTGCGTTTAAGTTGAAGACGCTTGATTTGATTATCGGTTGGGTTGAGTTTTTTCTTTGGAACAGACTTGAAATCGGATGTGTTGACCTCAACAAAAGCATCGCAATGGGTGTGTTGAACTAAATTTACACCCCCAATCATTCGTTGTCCGTATAAAAATAGAATAGATGCGTTGATTTTTGTTTTGCTGTGATTCCAAGGTTGCACTAACCAAGAATGTAGAATTAGGTACACACTTGGATCACCTATTTTGTCATTCCACTCAAGCATCTTTCTGTGACAGATTTGACAATTAAGGTTAAACCCAAATAATTCGTATTTTGGGGTCAAAATTCATGCATGATACAAATTGTCAATAGTCAATGACCTTGGTGACGACCAATCGTTATTTTAAACTTCGGATGTGTTGATCTTTTTTTCACTCCCCCATCAACATCAACTTAAGCGTTGTCGACTGTACAATGGGATTATTTTTTTTTTAATCTGATAAAGATATAGGAGAGACTTTAATGGTGAAGGTGTGGGTTTCAGTCCTTCTCCTCAATCAGCTGCAATACTTTCAGGAGTGGCAGATTAGCACAATCGGTCGAGCATCTGGCTCTGGCTAGGCGATGTTGCCGTTTGCTGGTATGGGTTCGAACCTGACTGTCAACATACCACTTTTCTTCTTCTATGGCTTTTTTTTCCTAGCACCTTCACATTTTTTCATCCTTACTTGATACTATTTCTTGGGCAAAGAAACTTTACTTCACTTGTTTCACTCAACCCAAGTGTGAGAATGGGTATCAATTTGCCTTTTTTTGACCTGGGTAAAAAAGTAAAGTAAAGAAGAACACTTATATAGCGCATATCCACGAAGTTCATCATGCTCTATGCGCTTTACAATGTATAGTTTACCCCCGGCAGGCCATAACACTTCTGTATCCTTCTCAACTCCCTGGGGAGTATACAGTGCAAGCTGCCAGTTAGGCGCTTCAGCACTAGCATTCTGACAATAATTCATTAAAAATGCAATTTAACTAATCACAATTGTGTTTGGAGCTACAAGAAAAATCCACCACTTTGGGTTTCTCTTTATAGTTTTAGCATCAAATATCAAAGTAAAGAATTGTCATTGGTCGCAGATGCATTTGCTATTTTTTGTCGCGTTTAGCTGTTTTTTCTGCCATATCATTTTAGATATTTTGTACTTTTTTAGTTCACATAATTTTGTATCGAGTATGGAACACACCAAAACAATAAGAGAAGTCTGGGTTTTGGTTTGTTTGTATTTTGGGGGTTTTGTTTGCCATACAGAAATAACAGAAATCAAACATGAGGTTCAATTGACACAAAGGTGCCGGTGGTCAAACGATTAGCACGCTGAACGGGTCAGCTTGGTCAAACTACATTGATCATGATCGTGTCTGGAAGGGTGACCACTCGGACGCTGTGCCCTTAGGTAAGGCACTTAACTCTGCTTACCTCACTCGACTCAGGTGTAAATAAGTACCCGGCCGAGGTCATCGAACGATCTTGTCAGAATGCTAGTGCTGAAGTGCCTAACAAGGCAGCTCGCACTGTATACTCCTCATGGAGTTGAGGAGGCTACAGGAGTGTTATGGCCTGCTGGGGTAAACTATACATTGTAAAGTGCATAGAACATGATGAACTCTGTGGATATGCGCTATATAAGTGCTATGCTTTACTTTACTTTGCTTTGCATTCAATTTACAGGGAATATGAACAACGTGCTATAGAGGTATTGAATGCTTGTTACTCATGTGACGAGATTCAAACTCAGGACAACCTGATTCGTAACATGCCAAACTGGGGCTCTACGTCTTGCATTCTGTTGGCGTATCACTCTGACAACAAACGATTCCTGGCTCAAACGGCCTGCCAGTCGTTGCTCAATTCAAAATGGAGAGGAGAGATGGACCTATCCAGCAACTATTTTAAAGTAAGAATGACTTTCACTCGAGGACCCGGCGCCACCAATGATAAATGGTTTCAAGGAAAGTAGGAACAAGCTAATGATGGCTCCCGGAAGTTCAAACGCAAAGTCGAAGAACAGAGAGAAAAATGTAAAAAACTTCCAATAAAGACGATAATACAGGGATATAGAACATTTCGGGTAAAACCCTTCCTCAGCTGGACACAGCAACAAAAATGAAGACAAAAAACAATGAACGAACACAAACACTAGTATGTAGAAAGAGATATCAATACAAAATATAAGAATCAAAATATGTATAGGTCTACATACTAGTGTTTGTGTTTCGTTTGTTGTTTTTTGTCTTCATTTTTGTTGTTGTGTCCAGCTGAGGAAGGGTTTTACCCGAAATGTTCTATATCCCTGTATTATCGTCTTTATTGGAAGTTTTTTTCACATTTTTCTCTCTGTTCTTCAATGAAAGTAGGAAAATGAGATAGTTCAGTTCGAAGAGTTTGTGGGTCACTATCTTTGGGGAGGTGGACTTGGTGTTTGCAGGTGTGGGTTCGATTCGCACATTTCACAAAACCACTTATCTTATACATAACTTTCACATTGTACTACTTTCATTGATATCATTCAGTTAACCTAGAACTTTTGATTCTTGAATTGATATTTTTTTATGATTAGAAGTATTCACAGCTATATTGATCTCTCTTTCCCCCTCCCTCTCTCTTTCTCTCTCTCTCTCTCTCTCTCTCTCTCTCTCTCTCTCTCTCTTTCATGCTCTCTCTCTTTCCCTCTCTCTCTCTCTCTCTCTCTCTCTCTCTTTCTCTCACACACACACACATACACACACTCTCTCTCTCCCTCTCTCTCTCTCTCTCTCTCTTTCATGCTCTCTCTCTTTCCCTCTCTCTCCCTCTCTCTCTCTCTCTCTCTCTCTCTTTCTCTCACACACACATACACACACACTCTCTCTCTCTCTCTCTTTCTCTCACACACACACACATACACACACACTCTCTCTCTCTCTCTCTCTCTTTCTCTCACACACACACACATACACACTCTCTCTCTCTCTCTCTCTTTCTCTCACACACACACATACACACACTCTCTCTCTCTCTCTTTCTCTCACACACACACACATACACACACTCTCTCTCTCTCTCTCTCTCTCTCTTTCTCTCACACACACACACATACACACACACTCTCTCTCTCTCTCTCTCTCTCTCTCTCTCTCTCTCTCTCTCTCTTTCTCTCACACACAGACACATACACACACTCTCTCTCTCTCTCTCTCTCTCTTTCTCTCACACACACACATACACACACACTCTCTCTCTCTCTCTCTTTCTCTCACACACACACTCTCTCCCTCCTTTTTATAATATAAGAATGATATTCTTGTTATTGTGTTTGACTGTGATAGACTATAATGGAATTCATTTCAATTCTTATTTTGTCTGTCCCAAATGGATGAATTACTTAACTCTGGAAGTGAATTTTAAATGTAATGTTGTCCCAGTGGCGCAGAGGTATGGTTCTTGCCTCGGAAGCAAAAGGTACCAGGTTTGATTCCTGGCATCGACAAGTATTTTTCTCCTTGAAACTTGGTGAAAACCTATATGCCACTCCCCTGATCTTATTCAGGTAGGTGGGATCTAGTACTTAGTCCTATACGATAAACTCGGAGGTGCACGTTGTGCACGTTAAAGAACCCTTGACAGTTAAAAATCGATAAGAGTAGGCCGCAAAATTAATTCCTACCACAAAGGTCACAGTGGGTTGATCATCTGCTTGGCTTGATATCTTGATCCAGAGAAATTCAGCCTCATAGTGCTGGCCCTACAATGGTAAAAGGGAATTGGATAAGAAAGAAGAAAGTCATCTACATAAATGTCATGGATAACATCGTCCAGGAGTTTTGACAAGCAGGGGTCCCAGTGGCTCAGAGGTATGGCTGGCCTTTGAAACGAAAGGGACCGGGTTTGAATCCTAGTGGCAACAGCTGTTGTTTTTCTTCACAAAACTTGATATAAACCTATTTGCCACTCCTCTGATCCTCTGAAGGTCGGTGGGATCAAGAACCTAGTCCTATTGGAGACAGACGATAAATTGGGAGGTCCTGTGTGCAAGTTGTGCACGTTAAAGAACCCTTGGCAGTTGGAAATCAGGAAGAGTAGGCTGAAAGGGCGCTGTCCAGGCAAAAACTAATTCTTTCTTTTTTCTTTATCAATAACCTTTTTAGTATTTTTCCTACCGCAAAAAAGTCACAGTGGGCTGATCAACTACTTGGCCTAATATCTTGATCCAGAGTAAATCTGCCTCATAGAGCAGGCCCTTCACTGTAATGGTAACAGGGAATTGGATAAGAAAGAATGAAGATTTGACAAGCATTGAATAGATAACAGAGAGAGAAACAGTACTGTCTACCTGCTCACGATGTTTTGTCATGCAAGAGAATTATGGGTATCCACAATTCCTTTTGTTTGTTTGATCAAGCCATATTAATGCAGCAATATAGCATTAGGGCCAGCTCCAAGTTATGCCACAAATGGCACAGAATACAACTACAATTCTGATTGCAAGCTTCCCGACCGCTATGCGTGACCAAACATATTTTCGTTCTTTCTTATCCAGTTCCCTTTTACCATTACAGTGCAGGGCCAGCACTATGAGGCTGGATTTCTGTGGATCAATATAATAAGCCAAGCAGGTGATCAACCAACTGTGACCTTTGTGGTAGGAATTGATTTTGCCCGGACAGCGGCCTTGCAGCCTATGCTTATCGATTTTCAACTGCCAACGGTTCTTTAACATGCGCAATGGGCACACAAGGCATCTGAGTTTATCGTCCGTCTCTGATAGGTAGGTTCTTTGATCCCACCTACCTGAATAGGATCAAAGCAGTGGCATATAGGTTTTTGCCGAGTTTCCAGAAGAAAAATACCCGACAGTGTCTCTGTCGGGAATCCAACCTGGTACCTTTTGCTTCAGAGGTGAGAACAGTACCTCTGAGCCACTGGGACCCCGACCAAACATACAGATATTATGGAACTAAGAATTTCAGATAAACAGGTGATCAGCCCATTGTGTATCATCCCAATTCCTAATGGATGTTTTATCCTGTCAATTTTCCAGATACTCTTTTGTACTGTTTTTTTCCCAATGATTCCATGCCTCATCAAGTTCAAAGACCATATAAGAACTTCTGGGACCCCAATTATGAGCAAAAAGAACAGAAAGGTTTGTTTATTTCTCATCAGTGAAATGCCCTCAAATTTTTTTGTGTGTAATTCTAAAAAAAAGCAAGTTGTTAGTCATCAGAATTTTTTTTTTTTTAATGGCTTGAGCGTAAAGTATGGCATATGCCAAAATATTTACAGAATGTATTTTGTTTGTGATGCTAAAGAAAGGAATGTATTTATCAGGATTTAGAAGGAAGTCACTTACTTATTTAAAACTAACGACAGATGTTTTGGTGGTAGGGTCCACCTTTATATCAGGATTTATACATATATTCATCGTAATAAAGAACAGATGGCATGTGCGTAGAGTATGGCATATGGCATAATCTTCCTATAATGGAGATAGGGGTAAAATGTTGAGCCCGGCCCCAAAGGCTTTTTCACCCAGGGCTTATAAATTAGTAAGAGTATTGTGTTACTTTAGATTTTAAAGACAGATTTCAAACATGCAAGACAACCCACTACATTTTATTTGTACTGTCAACCTAAACCTTAACTCAATCAGTACTGCTAGTTTTTTACATTTGGACTGACCAATTTTTAGCTGCAACTACGGCCACGACACCCATCCCAGAAAAAAAGCTCTAACTTGACAACAAATCAACTTACAGACGATCGGACATTCGCAGCTTTGTTTACAACTAATATGTTCCTTCAAAATAAGGATCAGTTTGACGGATAACGAAATATAACGCTATTATCATGGAGCTGATCGGTCGGTTCAAAGAGTAAATGAATCAGTCTCGGGAGCCGACCATTCGGTTCACGGTACGGAATGAGTTAAAAACATACAAGACAGAGACACAAACCAGCTTTCTAATTGTTGAGTGAAATTGTGGATCATTTTACACGGAAAAGTATTAGCACTCTGTCGTGTGGTGTGTATAGTGTTATCTTGCAATGCAAATAGATTGCTACGAGAAAAGAAAACATTTTGCGGTTAAAAAGTTATGGTCGAAATTGAAATTCCACCCCCTCCTCCTCCTCCACAACTCATAAGTACTGTTACTGTTTATTGTAAAACGGGCATTGTTATTTAATTATACGATTAGGATGGAACAGTAATTTCCTATCACTGATCACTGATGACGTCGGGTAAATGTGGCGTTTTGAAATATCGTTGGTGTCATTCTCTAACCATGTACGCCTGCTGAGTAAAATTTTACAAGAGAGGTAACAAAAATTATTATTCTATAACCGCGTATGTCAGATCAACATCATCACACTACAAGCACAAACCTTTATGCTTGACCTAAGGGTTAGAGTTTCATAAAGCTGTGAACGATGGAAAGTCGTGTTTTAAGCATTTATTAAAAACTTACTTTCTATTGGTCAGGGGCCTCTATGCATCACATATAAGGTGAGGGATTTCCATCTAAGCCAAAGGTAGGGAGGAAATGTGTTATGAAAATGTTCTTATATACACGTTTAGAGAAATGCATAGACAATATGCTATGCTCTTCAATCATGAGATACCTCATGACAAGCTAACAGTGATGTTAGATCAACTCCAAGATATCTTCTGCTGATAATGATAGATGACTGGTCCCGAGGGTTAAAAGTTTGCTGGTTGTCAATTGGTTAAAGAGGGAAATGGTAAAAGCTCGTCATTTACAATTTTGATAATAGTTTTTAACCTTACACCGAAAGGTACTAAAAAGGTTATAGGTAAAGAAAGAAATATAATATTTTTTTTCCATTTCTTCACATTAGGAGAAAGAGAGAGAGCTTGAAAGCATGGCTATGGAGAAACCAAACCCTGAGGAAGATGCCGTGTAAGCATCACTTTTTTTCAGAGCTGTTATTTTTTTACGCAGTCCCCTGTGCTACTTGTTTTTTATCGTATCTGTTCTTTGTTAGCTGAGGAATGGTTATACCCGAACTGTTCTGCATTTTGTTTTGTCCTTTTGGAAGTTCTACATTTTCTTTACCTTTGTACCTTTTGGTCTACAGCTTCCCACAGCCCTCATTTTATTGTGTTAGATACTGTGGATGATACTGTACGAGCACAACTCTAATTAAACTTGGTTAAGGATTACCTTTAATTTTCAATTGAAGTATCATACCTTCTGTGTATTTTTTTATCCTATGTTCCTGAGGATGGCTGGTTCCGTTTTGTCGTCATTCAGTTTTGGCCTGTATGTTGCCGTCCACATTTAGATATCCTGTTCCTATGTGTCTAATATATTTTTTTTCATATTGTATTAAGCAAGGTTTTAAAATCAATTGGTAAGAGTGTGGCCTCTGTCTCTGGCTAGGCGGTGTTGTTGTACGCCGCGGTGTGGGTTCGATTCCTACTGTCAACTTTCCATTTTCCTATGGCTATTTTTATGTGTTTTTCTGGCACTTAAACATTTTCAAACCTTGCTTGATACTTCTCTTGTGCCTGCTCTCCTTCAATTAATTCATATTGTATTAATCATTTTCAAGATTATTGTCCTCCATGTCGTGCACACATTGTACAGCATCTTCTCGGTAGATATTAGCGCAATATAGATATTTCATATTCACAGTGGGTTGATCACCTGCTTGGCTTAATATCTTGATCCAGAGAAATCCAGCCTCATAGTGTTGGCCCTACACTGTAATGGTAAAAGGGAACTGGATAAGAAAGAAAGATATTGCATATTATTATCATATTATTACCATAATCTTTGCATACACTGAAAACCTTATCGCATTCTTTATCCTTTCATTTTCTCTCTAGACTCAAATACCCAGCACCAAAACCAAAACCTTGGAGTTACATTTGCAATTTCTATAGAGCTCCCATTGTCAAATTCAATGGAAATGTGGTAAGTTGACATGATTGCTGACTTACGTAAGTATAGAAAATAATGGAAATTACGGGAAGACCGCCAACTCAGGATTTTTCCTCTTTGTAGCATGAAATTAATTTCCACATGTTTGTGTAAAGGGAAGCAACTAAGAAAACCTTTTGATGCCGCACTGTGTGTCAATATTAGGAAGAGGGAGTTGCATGGGCTCATGTTATCATTTTAAAAAATTGGAAAATATATTATTTTTTAATATTATTTCTCTTTGGTATTATGATGCTTAAAGTTACTAGGATGAGCTGTCTGTTGATTACAACCATATTGTTGCTAACAATGTACCTCATGCCCGATATTAAATAGATTGGCTATTTTGAATGTTTTTATTCTGTACTAAGATAACCTATTCACACACACACAAAATATTCCTAGCTGAATCTTTGTTTGTATTTTCTGTTAAGGCGTGGGTTGGGTTGGGTTTTGTGTTTTTTTGTTTTGGTTTCTTTTTGGGGGTTTACTAGAAAGAAAAAAGGAGGCAGTAAATGATTTAGAAAATTGCATTAGCCCTGAACATTTGTACGAGACAATTTGTTTGTGTGATTGAGCCCCATCAATAACACAGAGCAGTGATGGGGCCAGCCCTATGTTCAGCCATGAAAGGCACACAATATACCTGCCATGAATGCAGGCACCCTGACCACCAAACACGACTAAACACAGAGCCAGAAACCCTTTGGATTCAGAGAGTTTCAGACAAGCAGGTGATCAGCCTACTGTGTCCACAACTCTTTACTGGCACCGTGAATGATACACTGAGCAATATTAATCAAAGCGGGGCCAGTAAACAAATTACTGTAGCCCTTGTGGGTACCCCTTCAGGTAATTCATCAATTCTGGATTAAAGAAAATTTCCATAATAATTCAGATGTCTTATTTTACCATCAAAAAGAAAAGGAAGTTTTAGAACGCCATCCAGCTAAACCTCAGATACCTATTACTGCTGCAAAAATAGTCTTATCACCTATATCGTTGCTGTTGGATTATTAATGTACAGTTGGAATTATTAATGTACAATTGCAATTGTTAACGTACAATTGCAAGTATTAACGTACAATTGCAATTATTAACGTACAATTGCAATTATTAATGTACAATTGCAATTATTAACATACGATTGCAATTAGTAACATACGATTGCAATTATTAATGTACAATTGCAATTATTAACGTACAATTGCAATTATTAACATACGATTGCAATTATTAACATACAATTGCAATTATTAATGTACGATTGCAATTGTTAACATACAATTGCAAT
>JARBEQ010255048.1:0-10870 GCA_030265355.1 Tritonia tetraquetra
GAAATGTAAAGCGCCACTGAGCATCTACGATGGATAACGGCGCTATATAAGTTAATCATTTACATTTACATTACATTTACAAAACGATTTGGTAGTTGAAACGAACGCAAAAGACAGCCCCCACCAAGAGTCAATGTTCCCTCTAATGAGTGCGTAATTTTTTGGTGTTGTGCAAAGTTTGACGAAAAAATCCCAATTGTGTGCATTTTGTGCATTGTGTGCATTGTGTGCATTGTGTGCAAGTTATACCGTACTCAAAACGTTGTCCATTCTGTTACCAGAGTGTGCATAGACATTTCTATACTTGCGCACCTTTTATGCGTGGTGTGCGCGCGCACAAGCGCACACCTTAGAGGGAACAAAAAAAAAAGAAGAAAAAAAGCACACCTTAGAGGGAACATTGATCCATAGCCACCATCCGGGCTTTGGTACGTCTTGGATTGTCCATAACGGTTCCTAAGGCATACTATGCCAAAAGAAGATCATTGACGAAACAACCACCGCATAATCGATACAAAAAAAAAACAAATTCAAAGGTGACTGAAAAGAGGGAGAGCTTCATGTCCATTGCCACAAATCTGAAAGACGAAGTTGGTCTTGGCTCTATACATATAGATGAAAACTTACAGTTCCAAAATTTAAGCCTCCCTTGGAATATGCACCCAATGCCAACCATAACAAATGAAATTAAAGGCATATCCAAAAGGCAAAATCATGATAAAGAATGCTGGACAGAGACTACCCCTCAAAACGATGGACAAGAGTATTTACAGAATGGCTCTGCTACAGATGCAACATAAAACGGTGGTGCTGGTGTGCATATCCAATGGTCACTCAACCATAGTAATCCCTGTAGGCTTAATATGCAGCATTCACAAAGCTGAATAAAGGACTATCCTAGCAGCAACAAACCTATTGATGTAGGACCCAAGAACCTTCAACTCAAACTCTGTCCTACAAGCCCTAGATAATCCGAAAAATATAGAACTCCACCCCTCACTGAATGCTCTCGTGAACCTAAAAACAAAAGAAAAAACCCTATCCCTTCAGTGGGTTCCAGGCCATATGGGAATAGACGGAAATGAATGGGGAGCATTGGATCAACCTGAAATAAAGGTACCTTTTTCGGAGGTTTGCCCAAAACTGGAAAGAAAAACACCCCATGTACCAAAAAATGCTGCCATCCATGATCTTCAACGTCAAGAACAGCTAACCATTTCGGCCCAAGAACAGGGCACAATAGATCTCCATACTAAATTCAACATTGGTCGACTCCCCACTATGTCCCCAGGGTACCAGTCCTGAAACACACGTCCTTATGGCGTGCCCAAGTTATACTCAGGTCAGGAGGAAGCACTGGCCAGCAAACACGACCTGAAAACAAAGTTGTACGGAGAGGAAGAGGACTTGCAGAGGACCACTGCCTTCTTTGCTGACGTCCAACTACAACCATGAGGTTCATCAGAATCAGAGGGAACGAAGAAGAAGAAGAAGGTTCCCAATGCAAGAATACGTGCCAGTAAACTGTAAACGACTTGCCTGATTACATTGAATAGCATTTAGAGCGTACTAACTGAAAACAACCCAGCTTTAAGGTGTCCTGAAGCACGAGAGCGTCAGTTTAAACTAAGACGAGGCATAGTCAAATATGGACAAAACACGTAACTTTCAACTTGGTCTCATGTTGAAATATGTCAAATTATGTTTAGCCAAAGTTAATCTTTTTACTCTGGGCACATTATGCAGGCCATAATTTGCAATTATGTAAAACAGCACATGTAAATCGTGTTGAACAAGGTCAAGGTCACAAGACAAAAAATGTGTTATGAAGGCACGGATAATACTTCTCACAACAATTATTCATGTTTCCAGTTTTGTCATAAGTTTAAAGCAGATAATGAAATAACAGTGATTCAAAAATGTGTATACTTTCTTTTGATCGTGAGTATAATATATAACTACATATTATATTATAACAATAATTGATAAGTCTCAAACAACTGCAGGTCTCCAAAGTGCACTGCTGGGGGGGGGGGGGGGGGGGGGGGGGGGGCCCCCCCCCCCCCCCCCCCCCCGGACCAAACAAAATAAAACCCCAAAAAACCAACAGAACAAACAACAACAAAACAAAGAAACCCAAACAAACAAACAAACAAATAACGTGAAGAGTGACGGTTCATCGCGTCTCGCACAAGGATACGTAGTCTAATTCATGAGATAAGTCAAGACGAAATAACCACCTGGCAGAAATCGAGCTGAAATAAGAACGTTATCCACTGAGCAATGGTGTCTTTTGTTTGTTTGTTTATTTCTTTACTTCATTCTTACTTTCCCAACCCCTTTTGTTAATTACATCATTGTATTAAGGCTGACCCAACCCCTTTTGGTAATGACATCATTGTATTAAGGCTGACCCAACCCCTTTTGGTAATGACATCATTGTATTAAGGCTGACCCAACCCCTTTTGGTAATGACATCATTGTATTAAGGCTGACCCAAGACCTTGCACAGAGTGGCTGACCTTATGGTGAACACGTAGCATATACTGGCTAATATAATAAGGCGATCAACGCAACTATTAAACGGCCAGGTTTTTTAAAGAATAGATTGATTTACAACTTTTTAGTGACAACAAATGGCCCATGCTTTCGTGATTTTAACTGCCGAGGAGAATCAGTGTACATTTTATCTGGTGTACGTTATCCCAACAGCATGTGGGGGTGGGGAATAGAACTGGAGACAACAACCCCATGGCAAGTGAGAAAATGCCACAGTTTATTCGTGCCGTGCGACCGGAATGCCTTTAATTTCATTAAAGACTTCTACCTTATGCATCGGGTAAGATCTCTAGTCCCAATACTGTTGAGCAATGTGGGCAGTGCCTACAAAACAAACAATTGATTTTTTTCTATAAGAGCAAAGAAGTCCAGTTTTCTTGATACAGCAATTGTTCCTATCTAATCATCGCATCCCCGTTTTCACACAGGAGAAAATGTAAACACGGATGTATCTACACATAGGAGCCTGTCTCCCTCCTTGCTTTGGTCTCCCATCGGTGTTATACAAAGGACCTTTATGTCTTCACGACACTAATCAGCGGAACCAGATTTTGACAGACCAGGTGACAGAAAAGCCTCCCATTTGTCACGTCCATGTCGCACCTACCCACCTCTGTGTACTTACCTGTAAACACCCCCCCCCCCCCCCTCTCTCTTTCTCTCTTTATCTTTCACACACACACACACACACACACACACACACGCGCGCGCGCACACACACATACACAAACACACACACACACACACACAATCGACATCTAACTCACTGTCCTTTCCCCATCCCTTCTCTCCCTTTCTGTCTATATTTGTGTTTCTGTCTGTATTTCCCCTACTTTTTTTCTATTTCTTCCAATCTTTGTTTGATGTATTTCCATTCATTGTTTCCTCGTAACAATTCCCCGATACCCTGTGCCATCATTGACGTGTTCTTATTTGTACAATTTCTTTCTCTGTTCACCCAGAAGTATCCTCGGCAAAAAGTTTGGGTTTGGCCTTTCAAGATGACTTCTGGTCACAGACTCCCGAGTTCAGCAAACGGAACTGTAAGTAGAACGGTGCTTTTGACCTTTGTGTGTCGTAGTATGTGTGCATTGTCAGAGACAAAAACAAGCAATAGGGTTAAGGTGGAGAAAAGCGAAGGAAATGTAATAAAGGGAAAATGCCAAGAGAGAAAGATGTAGAAGAGGCGGTTGCCACTAGGTGTCTCTATCGATTTCGATTTTAAATCATTGCGTCATAATACCAATGCGTACTTCAAACCCTTTTATAAACATTGGTTCAATCAGGTTAACTATTAACAAATTTAAGTAAACTTTTGATGTGGAAATTTTTTTGTAAAGTATCAGATGCAATTTTTGCTCACAAACTAGATTCTACTTTCACAACACAATCGATTTAACACCCAGTCCCAAAACATGACGCTGTTTTGATCTACTTTGTTATACCTCATGTTACCGCCAAAAAGAATTGGCTCGCAGGTCTATAACATCCCGAGCGTTGCGTTCAGATAAAAAAAACTACGTGGATTTCCTTACGGGAGCCGTGACTCCATTCAACCGAATTTTGCTTGAAAATGTTTCAAACAGGGCGCGTTATCAAGCTCTACGTGACAGAAATGAAAATATCAGAATCGCATTAATGATAATGTTGATAAAGAGGGTAAATTGAAGCTGTCTGAAAGGAAGTACCGTTTCTGGATACATATCTAACAAGGTAGCTATCTATCTTTTTCTCACCTCCCCCCCCCCTATGTGTGTGTGTGTGTGTGTGTGTGTGTGTGTGTGTGTGTGTGTGTGTATGGTAAATACTCGTCCTCCGTGATTCGAATCCTGGCCAGGTCAAAAACTTTATAGGACTTTTTCTTCGGCTGTGGGAAGTCAAGTTCTATCGGAGATGGACTGTAAACAAGTGGTCTCGCCTCTGATATGGTCTTGAAGTGTCAAGAGGGGAATAGAATCGATAACTAATCCCCCCCCCCCCCCCCTGGGGGGTGAAATGAAATGCTTATTGAAAAAAATGGGAGAAGAACCAATTGTTGACGGATGCGAAATTTGGGTATCGTTTAAGGAAATCCACCTTAGGCAAGCACGCCGGTCTAACCATTGGAAGGCAGAACGATGGGGGCCGATGCATTGACTTCGGCAATGTTAAGTATTGCCGCGCTGCAACCCAATAGTTGTAATAATACTGAGCCGATTTCTTTAAGGGGTCTTGTAATAATTACATTAATAATTAATCTATTTGTCTTACTCCTCCCCAGCATGGTGGAGCAAGAAGTCGTTGGATTCCACTCCCAAATATCAACAACTTCTTCAAGGTAAGAAAGACGAGAGTCATCGCAAATTAAACTGTTTATAGCGATGACAATAGTAACGGTTGCCATTTCAACTGTTTGTAGCGATGACAATAGTAACGGTTGCCAGTCAACTGCGCTGACAATGGTAACAGTTGGTAGAAGTGCTATCGAACTATTTCTTAGCCAAGCACCAAATGTATAAATGTTACTTATGTCTTTCTGTTCGCAAGGTACATAGAAGGAGTTGATTTGCCTAAAAGTTCAATTGAATTGTGTAATGGGTCAGTATGAAACCAAAAGAACAATATATTTCCTCTCGTTACAACGTTCATGCCTCACACTGTATAAAGATGCAGTACTTGAGTGTGTTATAGTTTCTTACACGTTCACTACGTGTCGACTCTTACCAGTCCAATTTTTGACAAATAACAATCTTTCACAAACTCAGAATCACGGCAGTACGTTTTGCACCCTTGTCGGCAAATACTTGAAATATATGGATATTGAATCTTAAATTCTTGGTTTGTGTTGGCGACTATTTTCAAATCGGGCTCGCTCTCAAAATGTTCGTGGTGGTTTGCTTATACGCAGACAACTTGTTTCACATCTCTTGTACCAAACGTAGATTATCTGCTGGGCGAATATGCTTGCTGATTCATTAAAACAAAAATCTTTCTCAGAGGCAGAAATATACCCAATAATTTTCCTCTTGCATTCCCCCAGACCTGTACCACACACACGTCGTATATTATTGTTGGCATGAAACATGTTCTGCAAAATATGGGTACTGTCAGAGTCAATATCTTGGATAGGTTTTCGCCATCAATAAGATGCGGTGTATAACATTTACAGAATCATGATTTTGCAATATACCATTGGTAGAACACCCTTTGCAGGGAGGGGCGTCGCGTCATAAGATAAATTAATGTTACCTTTGCGGAAGTAAATCTATGGACATCGACTCACACCAACAATCTATATTGCTTGCTATCATATCAAACAGTTCTCCTCTGCGTTTTTGGGCGTGAGACTGCCATGGTATAGGCATATTCTTACTCTTGGATTACACTTTCACCCATGATATGTTCATTCGGCCACTAGATTTAAGATTATGCAACAAAATGGTACTGGCTTTTTTTGACGTGGTACTCGTCAACTCGATTATTGGCCGTGGCTCGACGGTCGTCCTGCCAGGAAATGACCGAAATCTGTTTTGTGTCGGAACATTGGCTTGCTCATGAAATATTCAGTAACTGCCAACACCACAACACAAAGATAAGGACAAGGCAAAGACTTTTCTCGAAGGATTGTGTTCTGTGGTTTCAAACTTTCTTCACTTCAGTCCATCACCACTTTGTTGAAGTAACGAAAGAAGAGAGGCGGTATCTTCGATAAAAGAATTGATATGTTATGATATATAATGAAAGAGTTTAAGAATGGACAAATATCACGATAAGGAGGTTGATCTTTGCCCACCGCCTCTCTAATCCCCTAGCGTAGTAGTACTACAATTGTAGATGATCGTTGGTACTACGACATATATAATATTCCCCAATGTAAAATCGATTACTTGATGTGAGTATTCCACACGATGATATCCGCTCTCTAATGATTCAATTTGTATTCTTTCATTAGAGTACACTCAGAGGCTGTCTTGAATTATTCAGTGATGAATTATTAAGTCTTGAATTATTAAGTCTTGAATTATTAAGTCTTGAATTATTAAGTGATGAATTATTTATTATTTAGCAAATAGAGTCAGGTCCATGCGTTACTTACTGATTTCTCTTTTTCGAGACGAATTTGTAATATTATCAGCTTATAACTTCAACAGCTTGTTTACATACAAATAATGTGGGGGTTTTTAGTTTACACCAGAAAAAAACACACGTATCTTCTACTTCAAGTTTATTTAGACTTTCATTCAGCTAACGTTTGTCAAGTAATTAATGTCAATCCCGACGAATATCTCCCTGGTGATTCGAGTATGGAATTAACGTTGCAGCATTCACACTATTCTGTTTAAAGCGAGAAAGTTGAACTCATTTAACTGGGAGGACTATACAGGCCTTTAGAAATCAAATGGCGATCAACATTGCCGCTCTAAATGTTTCGAAAGATATATCTAAGAGCTTCTTGTGAAATAATGTAAAGCGAGATATTACAAACCTTCACTCTGTCCCAAGACTCGATGGTGGGGTGGGGGGGCGGGGGGGCCGCGGGCTGCAGAAGTCACAATCTTCCTCCAGGTCGGTCTGTCCATGGCTTCCTCCAGCAGCTCCTACTGCTCCAGTAGTATATTTGTCACGCCCGCTCTGTAGTGTATCAGTGGTACGCGCGGTCGTTGTAAATCCGGGCCTCGGCCGATCCGGTATGCAGTTGTGTTTCTTCTTTCTTCCCATATCCTATCAGTGGGCTTAATAAACTCGGCAGCCGCCATCTCCCTCCCAGCTAGACCAGCCACAGTGACCAATCGACCACGTGATTTGGAAAGAGCTCGCCCCTCCACCACACATGCCCTGGCTGTTGAATTACATTCTTTTTACGGACGGATTGAGTCTTGGAGACACGGTGGTCCAATGTACCCCAAGGGGCACGCAAGCTGTCACACGACGACAAGGCAGAGGTACAGGTGACAGTTACAAACCTTGACTTGATGAAAACACCTATATTGTTCAATTTAGAGAAGACCAAAGATCCACTCCAGATCTTTCACAATGTATATAGCATAAAGTCCCATGTTAGTACATTGGACATGGATTGTCTTCAAATTATTTTGCTTTTCCCGCTGACCACAACAAAACCCATACCATACCTCAAATGGATTGGCTTGTACTTACGAATGCTTCACTATTTTATAATGTCCATTGTAACGCTAATGATAGACAGGGTAATTATTCGAAATATACAATATGATTTGAAGTTGTCTGTTTGGCTGGGAGGTATGTTTCATATTTCGAATTTACTGTTTAGGATCTGTAGGAGATATGACTGTTGGCACCGTCATGGTGAGGGCCCAATCCTTGCGGTAATAATGAGGTGCTGTGAAAAGAATATGAATACTAAACGCTTGGGGGATAGGGAATACATGTGAGGAAAAAAAATTAGCTTTGAAATGGAAAACGTCTTACACATTGTGTATATTATAATTATTATGATGATTGGTTACACCAAACGGATTACCCACATCTATGACACCACCAACCCCTTTACAACTTTCACCGTAAGCGTTAGAATACCTGCTGTAGCACTTTCAGTCATTTTAAAATTATTTCCTATTACATTAAAATAAGAATACGTTGGGTTTCGTCGAACGATTTGTTTATTTTTCATTGAATCATTTGGCACTTATATAACGAATTTTAATCCACGAATGTATGCTATTAGTTTATGTATCTAAATAATTCATTAAGTATACATTTTGAAAGTTCAAACTCCTAATTTTTACGTCCTTGGCACCTCATTTTAGGTCATGTCAAAGACAGTCCTTCCGGTGTAATAGTCCATTTTCTGATCTCATTAGGAATAAATAGGACCAGAGTCATGAAAACTCCGAGAAAGTCCGCATGAAAAAATCCCCACGTGGCCTCCCGGGTTCGAACTAAGAACCTTCTGCGTATAAGGCGAACGCCACGACGCCCCTAAATAAATGACTGAACATAACCTGGAAATCTGCTGTGTAAACTTAGGAAAGTTGGGGTTCCTTCTATTT
This sequence comes from Tritonia tetraquetra, assembly GCA_030265355.1. Taxonomy (NCBI): domain Eukaryota; kingdom Metazoa; phylum Mollusca; class Gastropoda; order Nudibranchia; family Tritoniidae; genus Tritonia; species Tritonia tetraquetra. The sequence continues at coordinate 8,568 of JARBEQ010255048.1, forward strand.
ATTTTTCCCTTGTATTACAATTGAATGAATTTCAGAAACTTCGCCAACGATTTTCCGTAAAAATATTTAGAGCATATTTTTTTCCTGATAAAGTATAAGTAACTTTACACCGAAAGGTACTAGAAGGTTATTGATAAAGAAAGAAAGAAAGATAAAGTATAAGCAACGATTGTCAATAACAAGATACACGACTCAAGCCTTTTTACCGAGGTCAACTTCTGTTCAAATCGGAAGTTTCCGAAACTGTTGTGAATAGAACTCAAGCATCCTTCAGTGAAAAAATTACATCAATCCAAGGGGACAACTCTTATTTGTTTGACATCATCAGTAAGAAACTAAAAACAGCTGTGTAATCTGTTCCACGTAGCAGATGGTAACAATGCTTATGAAGTGAAAACAAGATTGTGAGCCAAATAAACCGGAAGTAGCCTGATATCTCTTTTCGGAAGTTGAAGAGGTCCTGTACTGTCCATGTCTAAAAGTTCATTACGCCTTTGGCAACTTATTGTAGGTTACATTCAAGTCGGTGTCTCATTCTAAACATTATCTTATTCACCATAATAATTATCGTCAAGCAACGGAAAAAGTCCAGTCACCAATTCGACTACATTAAACGAATATAGTTCGAAATATCTTTCTCATTAATACGGGAAATTGGTTTTCTTTCCATTGCCATTCATCCTGTCAAATGCACGAGATCTTGTTTTGGTCCGACTGTTTATTAGATGCGTATCATTTCCTTCCCCTCCAGAATCTGGCCCTTTCACCAATGCAAAACTTCAGGAGGAACAAAGCCCTATTTCGGATTTCAACACAGGCAATATTCCCATTTTATATGGTAAGTACCAAAGTACACAAAGTTCAATGCCATTTAAAGGACATGAAACCTCTTGTACTTTAGCCAATAATTTATTTCTCTAATCTTTTTTCCAAATTATATTTGTTTTAACCGCCCACGGGGACAGTCCGACTAACCGAAATAACAAGGATTGGCTATGGCAAAGTATGACAAACTCATTTCTCATGTATGTCTTTCTCTGTCTTTGATAGCTACGATGCAGTTAAAGAGGAGCCATCACTGGTAATGATAAATGGCTTCACGATAAATCTACGCCCTCCTTGATAATAAATACGTCAGGAGTAAATCTAACGTTAATACTGAAATATAAATATAAACTTGCAGGAAGAGACCTAACTTAAATGAAGGATTCTCTACAATTTTTTTTAACAAAACACTAAACTACTGAATGAACAACTCAACTTATGGATTTTACTTCATCTATAAAGCTGGATTATCACAGTGGGTTGATCACCTGCTTGGCCTCATAGAGCTGGCCCTACACTGTAATGGTAAAAGGGAACTGAATAAGAAAGAAAGAATAAATCTGGATTAACATATAAATAGGAAATAAAACAAAAGTATATAAATTAAGATAACTGCATGATGATGATATGATAAAATGAAGATAAAATTGATGCAAATAATGGAACAAATAATATAACATAACTTTTACAACGTATATGCTGGGGAGTTAGCCATCCTTTCGGGAGTCAAAAAAGGCGAAGATAGACGTTTCAGGGCAGTAACGAAACGTTCTAATTCATAGTGACGCTCGTGAAGACAGAAACGACGAAGAACTGTATGCCGGCTTGTCCAGACGTTGCAAGGCATTGTTATTTTAGCTCTAAGGAAAAGTAGTTGTCTTTTTACACACAGAGAGACGGGTGAACAATTTGATAACAGGGGGTCAAAATCCCGTGACGAATGGTATCAATGAACGTAGAAAAATGTGAAAGTGACAGAAAAACACTAAGGGAGAAAAAAAATTGGTTTTGTCGATTGGTGGGATTGAACTGTAATAGCACAATGATTGGTAGGGCGTATGGCTCACACTCGCTGGTGAGAAAGAGTTGTCATTTACAAGCGTGGGTTCGATCCCCAAATAAAACAAGCGTTTCTTCCCTATGACTGTTTTTCGGGCACTTTCACATTTTGCTATCTTCACTGGAATCATCTATGAATATTAGTGAGTAAAAATGTGTTTTAATGGATGGGGGGGGGGGGGGGGGTTACTAGCGATGGCCAGTCCTAGATAGCACAGTTACAAAAGTGTCGTATATAAATTAGAATAACAATTCTACTTCAGTATTTTGTATGTTTAGTGCCCAGCGTGAACATTTTCCTTACTCTTGAATGTTACTTGATTTTGTAGTAATAATTGAAGTAATATTTCGCGTTCACTTACCGGTAGCCTTGGGCACAAACTATAATCTCTCTCTCTCTCTCTCTCTCTCTCTCTATT